>JASANA010007821.1:0-11056 GCA_030248095.1 Ptycholaimellus sp. GST1_10 | reverse complement strand
AGCATCGACAATCTTGGCACCTCCATCATCAAGCCCATTGTCACCATCATTGGCATCATCCTTGCCCTCATCGCCATCGTTGCCATCATCATCCTTGTCATCTGGGCCTCCCAGTACATGGACTGGGGAAGAAAGGCAAAGGAGAAGGTGGATGAAGTTGGTCGGCAACTGCGACAGAGCACCTCCCATCCTGGATGCCCTTCACTGGGATGGCTCTGGTGGAGGTGATGCGGGAGACGAGGACACTGATGATGGAGCTTCCACGCTCTCTGTCTGAGCGCTCCATCACCCTGGATGACTGAGAAGGAATCACCTACTACCTCGATGGCTCCACGGAAAGCCTCACCCCCAGCATCCTGGCAGAAGGCTCTCAATGAGGAAGCTGAGCAGGAAGTGAAGTGAGAGGAAGCAGCCAAGCTCTACGCTCTAATTCCAATGTCTCCTGGCACCTGCCCGATGAGGACATGCATCAACTCCACTGCAGCAAGAGATCCAGCCAACGTCGCTCCCTCTCCCACACATCCTCCTTCAACTAGCCCCCTACTATCTCTCTCTCTTGTACCCCTTCAGCAGATACTAACACTCCCCCTCCTTTATCATTTGGTGACGTGATCTGGAGTGATGAAAGATCTCCCCTACCAATGGCCAAAGCAGCCAAGGCCACAGGAGGCTGTGAAGTGCACCGCTCTATGACATCGCAGGAGATGAATGAAGGCGTGGTGCCCAGAACCTGCTCTGGCTTCCCTTCCCTTTCATCGCCCCCCCTCCATCTCCAACTAACCTTGCCCCACTCCTCCTCTTTCCTACTGCTACCTGCTCAGCCCATGCTGAAGGGGAGAACGAGTCAATGTCTATGCTGCTAAGCTTGGCAGAATAATGCACAGCATTTTAGTCTTGTCTAGATCTTGGCCATGTGGAAGACATATTTACTTGCCACATGAACAAGGCTTCAAACAGTCATTGGGGAAAAAGCCATCGCTAAGCTTCAAAATTTCTAAGGATCTAAGGCTAAAATTAAAATTTCACGATTTTGGCAATCTAGACCTCATTGAGAGCTATCGATTGATATATGGATGTTATGGGTTTCATCCAATATCCAAGGAGTTCTAGCTCGTGACATGCAACCATCCAAAACCTCTATTGCCCATTCATAAGTAGGGTGCTGTCATGCCCTAGGACAAGAAGCTCAAACCTATTGCATTTAAGCTTACCTGACCATCAGTTTAGAAATAACTGCGCAGTTTCACTAAGATGAATTATTAGAACTTTTCCAGGTTTTTTTAAAAATTACTAAACTCACGATTCTCCTCATCTAGATCTTATTGGGAGCTTTTGATTGATCCTAGGGCACGACAGCGCCCTAGTTATGAATGGGTAATCGAGTTTTTGGGTGGTCGCATGTCCCAAGGTTCAGTGCCTTGGATGTTGAATGAAACCATGGACATTTATACACCAATCGAAAGCTTTTAAAGAGATCTCGATGACAAAAATGGTGGAAATTTGATTTTAGCCTTAGAATTTTAGAAATTTTGAAAAAACCTGAAAAAAAGGTTAAAAAAATATGACTTCTCTGTCTTTGAAGTGCTCTAATTTTAGAACAAAAGCAAAATTCAAAGACCCAAAATTACGTGTTTTAGCAAATTGCTTCAGCTTTTCAGTGGTGCTATTTTTGTTATAAGTATTATGGAGAAATCTCCCAATCAATTCAAGTTTTTGAGAGATTTGGTTCGATTTTGTGCTCTACCCATTTTGCTTATGTTTCAATGAAGTTAAACTGTGCAGTTTTTTAAAACTGGTGCGCAGGTTAGCTTGTATGCAATAGGTTTGTGAGCTTTATGGGGTCTTAGAGACATCGACCTAGATATGAATGGTTGGTGGTAGAAAGATAGATCCTATGGTGCCCTAGTTATGAATTGGCAATCAAGTTTTTCGATGGTTGCATGTCACAAGCTATTACTCCTTGGCTATTGGATGAAACCTATAACATATATTTCAATCAAAAGCTCTCAGTGAGACCTAGAGGCTGTGTCAGATGCCTCCTCCCACACGGGCACATCCTCAGAGCAGTTGCAGGTGTAGACAGGTAGGATGAATGGACGCCCTCCATTGTGGTGCTGAGGGCAGGGCTGGAAGTGGATGTTTGTTGGTGGCAGCACTTCCAGATCTCTCTGGTGCTTCTTCCCTTCCTGGAGAGCTGGCAAATCTGTTCTGCCATTAGCCGAGGTGACTTAGGAGGGTCCGCCTCCTCCCACACAGGCACATCCTCAGAGCAGTTGCAGGTGTAGGCAGGGAGGATGAAGGGACGCCCTCCATTGTGGTGCTGAGGGCAGAGCTGGAAGTGGATGTTCGTTGGTGGCAGCACTTCCAGATCTCTCTGGTGCTTCTTCCCTTCCTGGAGAGCTGGCAAATCTGTTCTGCCGTTAGCAGAGGTGACTTAGGAGGGTCCGGAGGTCGAGGTGAGGTGGATGAGGTGTAGGGGTTGGCCTTGTACTGGTTCCTTTTGTCAGAGGGGTGGTAGCCAGGGTAGTGAGGGGTGAAGCTGCCATGCTCCTCTGCTCCACCCTTGCTCTGGCTTGGAAGGTCCTGAGGAATGGCTGGTAGGGAGGCTGCCATAGGGATGAGCATTGCCATCACCAGCATCAGCATTATCCAAGGCAGCTTGCCTGGCAGCCTCGTCCTCTTTTCCTTCATCCATTTTTCATGGGTGGCGTAGGGAGCTGGGGACTTTTTTCCTTGCCTCTGTGGGATGAGGAAGGAGTCCACGTCGATGGAATCCAAGTGATCCATTGTTTGTGGCCGCAGTCATCTTCCATGTCCAGCATTGCATCATCCTCCAGCTGAGGCTTTGTCTCCCTCTCGCAGGCTTCCTCCACCTTGTCCTCCCTCGTGTAGCAGGCGAGCAGCATGTGGCGTCGCCTCATTGCCAGCTCAGCATTTCCTTTGAACTTGGGTGGGTCGTTGCGAGTGCATTGGAGGGCTAGGAGCTCAGCAGTGTTCTTGGGTGGTCGAGTAGGGCGGGTGTTGCTGAATTCCTCTGATGGTTCTTTGGCAAGGTAGGCTTCCTGGAGTTGGCTGAAGTGGAGTTTCTTTTTGCGAGTTGAGTGGTGTAGGGGGGTGGCTGGAGGTCCCTTCTGGCCCTTCTTGCTTGAGGAGAGGTTTTTGGTGGTGGAGGAGCATTTGAGGATGCTGCGGATGGGGGGTGTGGGAAGGTCATCTTCATCATTTATGGCCGCTTCAGAGGCTGTGTCGGACGCCTCCTCCCACATGGGCGCATCCTCTTCCTCATCTGGTCTCTCCACGATGTCCTCAGGTTCCTTGTTGGGGTTCGGAGGTTTGTCGTAGGTGTGGAGTTGCACTTCCTCACCCATGTTGTAGATGGATTCATCATCTCCTTTTGCCTTTGTCTTCGACTTCACACCTTCTTCAGAGTTGTCCTCATCATCCCCTTGCTTGGGTGCATCGCTTCCCTCTGGGGAGGGGGGCAGATGGAAGGGCTTGGGCCTTGGCTCGTAGAGGAGGGGAATGAGGGTGCGGATGTGGCAGTTGAGGATGGTCGGTTTCGTCTTGCCTCCTTTCACATGCTTGTTGATGAGGACCTTCGCCATGAGAGGTTGTTCCTCCTTCTTATCTCCCGTGGCATAGGTGGGGAGGAAGCTGATGATGCATCTGATGTGGAAAGTGTGGCAAGGTGCATTTTCGTTGTACAGCCATACCCGCTCTCTTTCCATCAGAGGATGGACAGATTCATGGCATCGGGTTTTGAAGTAGTGCTTCCGCTCCTTGATCAACATGTTCTTCAGCTCATGGATATACACATCCCAGACCCGGTCTAGGACGGCTTCTTGGTGCTGATAGATGTTGAGGAGGTGAGTTGGCTTGTACTCCTTGTCGGTGTAGGTCTTGGCAGGGGCAGGAGGAAGGATGAGTTCCAGGTTGGGGTAGAGGAAGTGGGTGGGAGTAAGGACTTGAGGCTCTTCCCCGTAGGCAAAGAGGGGGCAGCAGTTGAGGATGGCCTTGATCTCCTGTAGCATGGGTTGCATGTCGAAGAAGGTCAATGTCTTCTCATTGTTCTCCGCCTTCATCTTGGCCAGTACCTTGGCCACCATTCCCACTGTCCTCTCCACCAGTCCGGAAGATGCTGGATGGTAGGGTGGAATGGTGCTGAGGGGGAAGTAGGTTTCCAAGACGTCCACGTCCTGCTGGCTCAGGTTGATGTTGGTGTAGTCGGAGAGGGAAAGGGTGGCCCAGACAAGTTGGGAGCCATTGTTGCAGTAGACCTCGCGAGGGTAGCCAAAGCACCCGGTGAGGGTGCGGATGGCACTGAGGATGGTGGGTCCATCGATGTGGTGGATGAGAGCCAGGCCCTCTCCTCTGGTCACCTGACAGGTGTAGATGAGGACGTAGGCCTTGCCCAGGTGGTGGTCTGGTACTTTGTTCACCTCATTGGATCCCTTTTCCTTCTTCTTCTTTGTCTTGCCAGTCTCATAGAGGATATAGTAGGGGCCCTTGATGTCCATGGCCACATTATTCATGACGATCCTCTTCTCAAAGCGGATGGCTGGGTAGGAGCAGAATTGAGGAGCCGCAAAGGGCATTGCCTCCATGTTCGGCATGTGGCGCAGAAGTTCAACGCCGCCTTCACTCTCCTTGCTCCTGATGTTATCCAGTAGCATTGATGCATCATGGCCAGCATTGACTTTGTCTTCATGTGTCCCACTAGTTTGTGGTAGTGAAGGATGAGAAGGATGGTGAAGGGGTGTTCGTTGGGCATGAGGACAGGGTGCTTGGCATTGAAGGGCAGCATCATCCGCTCCAGCCTCACTCCACAACGGATGAGATCGGTGTCAGAGAGTTGGAGGTCAAGGCTGCGAATGAGCTGCATGACATGAGCTGGGGCTTTTGCCTGTGGGTTCTCGAGGGCCCTGAGGATGTCCTTGAAGCAGCGCTGCTGCAGATGGCACACCCAGAGTTCCTCCATGGCTTCTCTCTCCACGGCAGTGATGGGGCCCTTAGGAACTGGATGTTGGTGCAGGAACCTTCTCTTTACTCTCGTTGCCTGGACAGTGGAGTTGAGGAGGTAGTTGAAGGTCTTGCCGATGAAGTGCTGTGCCTGGAAGCCAAAGGGTCCTTCCACAGTGTCTTCCATCAGAGCCTTCCTTGTCGTTTGGACCATGCAGTGCATCTGGGGTCCCATGGCGGAGACCTTGTGGCTGTCCGCCAGCTCCATGATGTCCACTGCGCTGGGGTGTTGATAGAAAGGGAACTCCTGTGGTTCTCCTTGCGCCCAGCTGGGTCCATGGAACCAGCGATTAAAGTTATTGGGCTCCTTCATGTCCTCGATGGAAAGGCCTCTGGATGCCATGTCCGCCAGGTTCTGGTCTGTGGAGACGTGATGGATGGATAAGCCCAGCTCCACCTGGAGGTCTCGGATCTTGGTGATCCGATTCTTGGTGTAGATGGTGGCCCCTTGCCATTGTGGCACTGCTGTAGGGCAATCATGGAGTCCATGTACAGCTGCATCTCCCACACTTGAATGTTGGGAGGAAGCTCGTTGTAGATGGTCTTGAGAGCCTTGGCGGCCTTCTCCAAGGCCAGCAGCTCCATCTTTGGCATGTCCTCCAACTTGATGGGGTTGGGAGAGGCTTTGGCAAAGAGGAGGGTGCAGAGCGCTCCCTGAGTCTTTTCCTTGTGGCATCCCTTGCCATTGTAGAGGACCATGGCCTCCATGGCCTCTCGGTTTGTGAAGGTTTGGCTGTAGATGCTGAAGCCGTGGGCTCTGTTGCTAGCATCCGCAAAGCTGAGCAGAGTGATGGTGTTGGCGCCAGTGAAGGTGGCCCTCCTGGCCAGGGAGATGGTCAGGGTCCCTGCCAGGTCCTCCAGACATTCTCTCCACCGCTCCTCGAACTCAGACCTGGTTATGGGCATGTCCCAATCATAGTCGGCCAGGGTGACGTCGTGGAAGAGGAGCTTGATTTGGAGGAGGACGGGGGCCATGAGAGCAAAGGGGTCGAAATGCGTGGCATAGTGGGAGAGGATGAGGCACTTGGTGGGGGGAGAAGTTTGTTTCTTCTCAGGGCAGGCCACTCCCAGCATGTCCTTCTCCACATCGTAGGCCACTCCCAGCATCTTCTATCCCTCCATCTTTCCTCTCTCCTCAGAGTGCAGCTTCTTGTTGAACTTGGTGGAGTTGGATGTGAACTCGCACAGGTTCATCCCTGCTTCCTCAAACATCTTCTTCACCTCCTTCTTCTTCACTGCCTCCTCCCAAGTGGTGGCGGTGGAGGTGACATTGTCAATGTAGGTGAGGGACTTGATCTCCTCAGCCAAGGGCATGTCATAGTTGGCCAGGTGGGTGTCGATGACGACCTGGAGGACGGCTGGGCTTGACTTGAAGCCGAAGCTGACTTGCTTCAGTCTGAAGATGCAGAGGTTGTCAGGTTCAGGGGGGCGCTCGCAGTTGGCCAGCCAGAGGAAGCGGGTGAGGTTGCGATGTTCTGGCGTCAGGTTGATCTGCAGGAAAGCCTTCTCCAGGTCTCTGAAGACGATGATTTCTGAGAAGTGGCTGCAGGGGACGATGCCGATGAGGGACTTGAGTAGCTGGGGCCCAGTCTCCAGCAGATCGTTGAAGGTGAGGTCAGGATGCACCTTGGTCATAGGGTCCAGGATGGGTCAACACTTGGTGTGGAGGGAGGAAGACTTGATGACAGGGAAGCAGGGCAGGTAGAAGGTTTCCCCATGCACCTTGGTGCCCTTGGTGTTGTGGACCAGCTCTGAGTAACCGGCCTCCAGCTGTCCCATAATGGCATTGTGGAACATCTTCATGAGGCCCTTCCTCTCCAGGGTCTTGTAGGATGAGATGAGTCGCTTGTATGCATGGTTGTAGCCGAGGCTGGCATCACGGGGGAAGGGTCGCCTGAAGGGGAAGGGGGCCATGTAGCGCATTGGCCCCTTCTTGATGAGCAACCAGAATCTGCCCAGCGCTTCTTCATTCACTGTCATCGTGAGCTCTTCCTCGGAGATGCCTTTGTGAGGTTGGGGTTGGTCAAGGCTTGAGCAATAGCTGGCTTCTTTATCCCATCAGCATAGAATGAAGTGAAAGCGCAGTGGAGGAAAGGTGTGGAAAAGAAGACACAACAAATGTAATCACAACATCCATTGCATCACCTCACACCTCCCCCCAAAAATGGCGTATGGCATTTTTCAAGTAATACTATTGTCACTGTTGGTCAGAATGAAGTAGTTGCAGTTTGAGTTGTGGTAGGAGTTGTGGTAGGAGTTGAGGGATGAAGAAGCATGGTGTTAGAGTTGTTGAAGTTGAAGTGGAGCTGTTGTAGTAGTAGGTGAAGCTGGAGTCCAGTCTGTTGAAGTTGTAGTTGAGATTGGTCCCTTTTGAGCAGAATACTGTCATTCAGCTGGCAGAACAGAATGGGGGACTCTAGCCTAAGGGAATTGAAGATTCACAGCAGAGCTCTACCCTTGCCCACTTTGGACCCATGACCCCAAAGAGTTTGTCTGGTGCTACAGCTCAGGGACTCATGGCGATTCATGGGACTCAGTGAGCTATGAGAGGCAAGGACCACCCCTCTCCCTCACAAGGGAACGCACAAGGCCATTCCCTGACTCGGAACCAATGTGAGGTTGGGGTTGGTCAGGGCTTGAGCAATAGCTGGCTTCTTTATCCCATCAGCATAGAGTGAAGTGAAAGCGCAGTGGAGGGAAGGTGCAGAAGAGAAGACACAACAAATGTAATCACAACATCCATTGCATCACCCAGCATGTGATAGTTCTGGAGCTCATGAATGATGGATGAGTTCATCAACGCCATTGCTCTCCACATCTTCGCCCCACTCACAGGTGGCAAGGAAGTCTCTGCCACTCCCATCAGCAGCTTGCTGATGTGGGTGTGGAGGATGCAGAGGGAGGGGAGGATGAGAGAGTTCCGGGCGAGGGTGCTGGCGAGGAGGGAGGAGGTGATGTCAACTCCAGGGAGGATGTCCACCTTGAAGCTCTATTCTTCCTCTCTCAGCAGCTCTCCAAAGACCCCAGTGCTGATTAGGCTCTTTCCCAGCAATCTGAGGCCGAGGAAGGTGGCAATCTCACAGGTGATGGCAGTGATCTGGGAGCCGGTGTCCAAGAGGCACTGGGTGGGGGCAGAGATGTTGTCGCTGTCGGAGCTCATCTGTGCCTCAAACATCAGCATCACCAGCACGTTCTCCTTCACCTCCCCTATCGATACAGTCATTGCAGACAGTTTTCTCTGCTCCCACTGCATTCTTCCTTGGAGGGAGTGCAACTGGGCCCCAGAGTAGGGTGGCGTGTGGCTAGGCCTCCTGACCAGAGTGGCTCAAACATGGTCTGACCCTGCAAACATGAACAGGACCCTCATTTGCAAGACCGTGTGCCTTTCCTGCACTGCTTTAGCAACTTAAACATTTGACCATCGCTTGCGCTGAGTTTGTTTCCAATCCCATACGAGCAACAGTGAGAAGGAAGGCGATAGTTGGAGGAAAGGGGAGGGAGGAGAAGGGGGCGGAGGTGAAGGAGTGGAAAGAGCGACTGAATCCAAGAAGCCTAAGAGCCCAGCGGCAACGCCAACTCGGCCCCCTTTGCCCCTCCAGCCACGAAAATACAGACGGAGAAATCCGGCCAATCCCCTTCCCATCACCCTTCAGACATGGGGAAGAAAGGAGCACGATGAAAGGCCGGAGGGAGAATCTTCAAGGGAGCGATCGCTGTCTTCCATGACAGCATCCACAGGCGAGCTGGATGGGATGACGCCGCTGAGGCTCAACATCATTGCAGAGCGTCGACGCTGTGGAGGGGAGGGTCTCAGAGGCAGCCAACTGCCTGCTCGACACCGGCTCCCAACTCACCACCATCACTCGCGCTGTCGCCACCGCCCTCAGTCTCCGTCTCAGAGGACGCAATGGATAATCAAGCATTGGAGGGGTACTTCGGGGAAGGAGAAAGAAGCACGAATAGATGATGTAGGAAGGGCTGGTGGTTTAGGTCTTCGTTTGATATAACGATTCATGTCGAAACTGTGCGCGGGTGTGGAGCGTCGTGAGAGGCCATGCTGGATCCCTCGCCTTCGAAGAGGGGAATGCGAGCAGCCTGGATGAGCAACACCCGGACATGATCAACATGCCGACCCATGGAGGATGAACTACCACGTCGAGCTCCTCCTCGGCGTCCAGGACGTTGCCTACATGCTGCCGACGGCTTCGAATGCCACCGATCTCACCCTTTCACTCTTCCTCCGCCATTCCTCTGCAGGAAAACTTCTCATGGGCACTGCCCAGTCTTCGGGGAGGAACTGACAGGATCGCGGGATGCTGGGTGTTGGAGCGAACGGAGACAGAAACGGAAGGTCGCCCTCCAACATGGGAGACACTGAGTCGAGTGGAGAGGGTGACTTGAAGCGTCAGAGGAGAGTGAAGAGTCTGATGGAGAGGGAGCGTTGCTTCTCTGAGAAGAAGTCATCGCGTGCTCTGAGCCACGGTGTAGTTGATGAGGCTTGGACGAACAGCAAATGGCGCCGCCAGCGACCTCCTCTCGCCTCCCGCCACATTGCCCCCCTCCCTCCCTCACCTCATGGCAACAGACTCCTTCTTCTCTCCCCTGACCCGTACTCGAAGAGCCCTGAGACGCTGGGTTACTCGAGGGCTACGAGGCCGCGCGGATCCAAGAGAGGAGAGGAGACGAGGATGAAGAGAGAGAAGACGATGGAGAAGAAGAAAAGGAGGACATCTGGGACCACATGTGGTGAGTCCTCAACATCGTGGAGATCGGCCAGCGCGTCCTACGCAGCCTCTCCAGAGGCCACCCCTGCCGCCTTCACGTTCCCCACTGCACATTCATGGGAAAACTGGACCTGCAGAGGACGGTGGGCCTCAGACCATCCAACAGGGAAAGCAGAGGATGGACGTTCGCGAAGGAACAAGAACACTGCCTTCCCTACAAGCACTACCAGGTGATCACCAGAACGGAGTTTCGGAGGCTGCCGCAGATGACGAAGACTCTGTGCCATCTGAACATCACCTGCCAACCGACCAACTCCAAGGGCTTCTTCAGCTGCCTCCATCCGTTCCTCCAGGCAGCAGAAGCACTGGAAAAGCTCGAGCTGAGGCGGATGAAGCCATGGATTTGGGACGCCTTGCCCAACACCCTGAAGGACCTCACCTACTGGCGAGGGAAGTTGGGCGGGTGCCTGAAACTCAACCTCAAGGCCCTCCGGTGCGCCGAGATGCTGGAAGTCACCGTGGAACACCTGGCGCCCAATCTCCAGACACTGGAAATCTACGGCGGCCAAGAAATGGCACCCTCTCCAGCTCAATGGCACCACTTCAAGAATCTGCGCCAACTCAAGAAGCTCTTCATCAGAGTAGGCGCTGATAGGTATCACTACTTCGATGGAGGATGGAGGACGCCCTTGCCGCAGCTGGTGACCCTGGAGTTCGCGCACCAGGACAAGCTGGACATGCTGAACCTGGGCAAGCTGACGCCGAACCTGCGGCATCTCAGCCTCCCAGAAGTCCACGCCCCACTCTCTGGCCCTCTCTCACTCTGGGACCTCCTTCCGCCGAACCTGGAGAGGCTCGGCATCCAGCGCATAGAGGGCCTCGGCGCGTTCTCTGTCAAGAACTTCCGCATTCTTCAAAAGCTTCAGCGACTGGAGCTGGGAGAGGTGCATGAGGACCTGCCGAAGTTGGCGCCGAACCTGAGAGCGGCCAAGCTGAACATGGTCCTCACGCCGCTCCCAGCCACCCTGTCCAAGCTGTCCCTCAACTGTAGCTTCCGCATGGAGTTCGCGGAGCTACAGAAGCTCCTGCTAAGCCTTCCCCACTTGACGCACCTGGAGCTCTACTACTGCGACTGGGAGAACGGCAGATGCCCGGAGCACTTCAAGCTGCTGTCGCGGCTCCACTCCGTCACCCACCTCAGGACCGACCCCGCCACCTTCCGGACCCTCTGTCTCCCCATCCAGTCACCGCTCGCCTACATACCTCCCCATGCTCGCGTCGGACTTCTACCGCCCAATCTCCAGAACTTCTAC
>JASANA010007820.1:0-10817 GCA_030248095.1 Ptycholaimellus sp. GST1_10 | reverse complement strand
AATAGCTTATACTTCAGACTCGTGAAGGCAGGCTGCAGCAGATGTGGAAGTAAGAATGTAGATTATTGACAATAGTGCTAGGTAAGCGCTTTTGGAATAGCTTATACTTCAGACTCGTGAAGGCAGGCTGCAGCAGATGTGGAAGTAAGAATGTAGATTATTGACAATAGTGCTAGGTAAGCGCTTTTGGAATAGCTTATACTTCAGACTCGTGAAGGCAGGCTGCAGCAGATGTGGAAGTAAGAATGTAGATTATTGACAATAGTGCTAGGTAAGCGCTTTTGGAATAGCTTATACTTCAGACTCGTGAAGGCAGGCTGCAGCAGATGTGGAAGTAAGAATGTAGATTATTGACAATAGTGCTAGGTAAGCGCTTTTGGAATAGCTTATACTTCAGACTCGTGAAGGCAGGCTGCAGCAGATGTGGAAGTAAGAATGTAGATTATTGACAATAGTGCTAGGTAAGCACTTTTGGAATAGCTTTTACTTCAGACTCGTGAAGGCAGGCTGCAGCAGATGTGGAAGTAAGAATGTAGATTATTGACAATAGTGCTAGGTAAGCGCTATTGGAATAGCTTATACTTCAGACTCGTGAAGGCAGGCTGCAGCAGATGTGGAAGTAAGAATGTAGATTATTGACAATAGTGCTAGGTAAGCGCTTTTGGAATAGCTTATACTTCAGACTCGTGAAGGCAGGCTGCAGCAGATGTGGAAGTATGAATGTAGATTTTTGACAATCGTGCTAGGTAAGCGCTTTTGGAATAGCTTATACTTCAGACTCGTGCAACGATGGCTAACGTCTAATCGTATAACCGTATAACCGTATTAAAGATATGTTTTAGATTCGATTTTTTTTTAAATACGTTATCTTAGAATTTGAATTTGATTTCTTGGAAAAAAGATAAAAAAAAGATAAAAAGATTGAAAAAGATTGGAAAGATTCTTGAATTCATGTTTTTTGTTGGTTTGAAGGCTCAGGAACGTGTTTAGGGTTTGCTGGAAAGCGCTGTGATTGTGTCAGAAGCGTTCAGGGACCGTGTGAAAGTGATAATTTCTGCTCAACCTTGAGGATGGAGGCCCTTTTGTGATTTTAGGCCGTTTCTTCCCCTGATGTCAAAGCATAGGGACTTCTCCCTCCCTATGTTGAAGCAGAGGGAGCGCCACCCCCCCTCCCTAATGCTGAAGCAGAGAGGAGCGCCACCCCCTCCCCATGTCTGAAGCATAGAGAGCACCACCCCCTCCCTATGTTGAAGCATAGGGAGCACCACCCCCTCCCTATGGTGTAGCATAGGGAGCACCCCCCCCCGCCCAATGTTGAAGCATAGGGAGCACCACCCCCCTCCCTATGTTGAAGCATAGGCCCGGGCGGAGCACCACCCCCTCCCTATGTTGAAGCATAGGGAGCACCACCCCCCTCCCCATGTTGAAGCATAGGGAGCACCACCCCCCTCCCTATGTTGCAAGCTTCATTGACAGTTGCATTTGAGAGTCATAAAAAGTTGAATAAATGAGAAAAATCACATTGAAATCAAATAAAAATTAAAAAATTAAATCTTTATGCGGCAAAATTTATGTGGTAATGGCAATACGGGAACAGAAATACGGCAGCTAACGACAAAAATATGCGTTTTCAACGCATAAAATATGCGTTTTCAACGCATAAAATAATTACCGGTACTTGCTAAAGATTCGTATATGTTTAAGATTCACTTTTTCAGAATTACCGTTATCTTAGAATTGCAAGTTGGGACCCACTTTTCCCATTGGCCATCATTGGACTCGTGAAGGCAGGCTGCAGCAGATGTGGAAGTAAGAATGTAGATTATTGACAATAGTGCTAGGTAAGCGCTTTTGGAATAGCTTATACTTCAGACTCGTGAAGGCAGGCTGCAGCAGATGTGGAAGTAAGAATATAGATTATTGACAATAGTGCTAGGTAAGCGCTTTTGGAATAGCTTATACTTCAGACTCGTGAAGGCAGGCTGCAGCAGATGTGGAAGTAAGAATGTAGATTATTGACAATAGTGCTAGGTAAGCACTTTTGGAATAGCTTTTACTTCAGACTCGTGAAGGCAGGCTGCAGCAGATGTGGAAGTAAGAATGTAGATTATTGACAATAGTGCTAGGTAAGCAGTTTTGGAATAGCTTTTACTTCAGACTCGTGAAGGCAGGCTGCAGCAGATGTGGAAGTAAGAATGTAGATTATTGACAATAGTGCTAGGTAAGCGCTATTGGAATAGCTTATACTTCAGACTCGTGAAGGCAGGCTGCAGCAGATGTGGAAGTAAGAATGTAGATTATTGACAATAGTGCTAGGTAAGCGCTTTTGGAATAGCTTATACTTCAGACTCGTGAAGGCAGGCTGCAGCAGATGTGGAAGTAAGAATGTAGATTATTGACAATAGTGCTAGGTAAGCGCTATTGGAATAGCTTATACTTCAGACTCGTGAAGGCAGGCTGCAGCAGATGTGGAAGTAAGAATGTAGATTATTGACAATAGTGCTAGGTAAGCGCTATTGGAATAGCTTATACTTCAGACTCGTGAAGGCAGGCTGCAGCAGATGTGGAAGTAAGAATTTAGATTATTGACAATAGTGCTAGGTAAGCGCTATTGGAATAGCTTATACTTCAGACTCGTGAAGGCAGGCTGCAGCAGATGTGGAAGTAAGAATGTAGATTATTGACAATAGTGCTAGGTAAGCGCTTTTGGAATAGCTTATACTTCAGACTCGTGAAGGCAGGCTGCAGCAGATGTGGAAGTAAGAATGTAGATTATTGACAATAGTGCTAGGTAAGCGCTTTTGGAATAGCTTATACTTCAGACTCGTGAAGGCAGGCTGCAGCAGATGTGGAAGTAAGAATGTAGATTATTGACAATAGTGCTAGGTAAGCGCTTTTGGAATAGCTTATACTTCAGACTCGTGAAGGCAGGCTGCAGCAGATGTGGAAGTAAGAATGTAGATTTTTGGCAATAGTGCTAGGTAAGCGCTTTTGGAATAGCTTATACTTCAGACTCGTGAAGGCAGGCTGCAGCAGATGTGGAAGTAAGAATGTAGATTATTGACAATAGTGCTAGGTAAGCGCTTTTGGAATAGCTTATACTTCAGACTCGTGAAGGCAGGCTGCAGCAGATGTGGAAGTAAGAATGTAGATTATTGACAATAGTGCTAGGTAAGCACTTTTGGAATAGCTTTTACTTCAGACTCGTGAAGGCAGGCTGCAGCAGATGTGGAAGTAAGAATGTAGATTATTGACAATAGTGCTAGGTAAGCACTTTTGGAATAGCTTTTACTTCAGACTCGTGAAGGCAGGCTGCAGCAGATGTGGAAGTAAGAATGTAGATTATTGACAATAGTGCTAGGTAAGCACTTTTGGAATAGCTTTTACTTCCAACTCGTGAAGGCAGGCTGCAGCAGATGTGGAAGTAAGAATGTAGATTATTGACAATAGTGCTAGGTAAGCGCTTTTGGAATAGCTTATACTTCAGACTCGTGAAGGCAGGCTGCAGCAGATGTGGAAGTAAGAATGTAGATTATTGACAATAGTGCTAGGTAAGCGCTATTGGAATAGCTTATACTTCAGACTCGTGAAGGCAGGCTGCAGCAGATGTGGAAGTAAGAATGTAGATTATTGACAATAGTGCTAGGTAAGCGCTATTGGAATAGCTTATACTTCAGACTCGTGAAGGCAGGCTGCAGCAGATGTGGAAGTAAGAATGTAGATTATTGACAATAGTGCTAGGTAAGCGCTATTGGAATAGCTTATACTTCAGACTCGTGAAGGCAGGCTGCAGCAGATGTGGAAGTAAGAATGTAGATTATTGACAATAGTGCTAGGTAAGCGCTTTTGGAATAGCTTATACTTCAGACTCGTGAAGGCAGGCTGCAGCAGATGTGGAAGTAAGAATGTAGATTATTGACAATAGTGCTAGGTAAGCGCTTTTGGAATAGCTTATACTTCAGACTCGTGAAGGCAGGCTGCAGCAGATGTGGAAGTAAGAATGTAGATTATTGACAATAGTGCTAGGTAAGCGCTTTTGGAATAGCTTATACTTCAGACTCGTGAAGGCAGGCTGCAGCAGATGTGGAAGTAAGAATGTAGATTATTGACAATAGTGCTAGGTAAGCGCTTTTGGAATAGCTTATACTTCAGACTCGTGAAGGCAGGCTGCAGCAGATGTGGAAGTAAGAATGTAGATTATTGACAATAGTGCTAGGTAAGCGCTTTTGAAATAGCTTATACCTCAGACTCGTGAAGGCAGGCTGCAGCAGATGTGGAAGTAAGAATGTAGATTATTGACAATAGTGCTAGCACAGAGAACTAGAGAGAAAGCCAAAGCATACTTATGTGTTATAAGGGCCAACGCATAAAGTCAAAGGTTGTTATTTATTGATGAAACCTCATATACATTGGTAATTTACAATATTGATAAAATTTCGAATCGTTTGCGAAGTTTTCTATTGTTTATCAAAGGAAGCAATGGAAATCAAGCATTGTAAGTTTGGGAAGAGGTAGGCAACGATTCTTTGAGCAAATCCTGTCGAAGAGGCAGGCAGGTTCTGGGCGCCTGGCTCTTCTGGGGCATCCAGTTGGGCGTTGAAATCGGAAATAGAAATAAAAACCAGTGAGAACCCATGCAGTAGGCGAGAACATGGGCAGGGCAGGTCTGGTTGAGTTGTTGTAGGTCTGCTTCTGCCTCTTGGAGGAGTCCTTGAACGGCAGAGAGCTTGGTGCGGAGAACTTCGTTGACGAAAAACAGGGCCATGTCGGAAGCGAAGATTGTGAAGGTTTGTTGATTGTGGAGGAGAAGGGTGTTGGACTGGATGAGGGTCTGGCGGAGAGCAGCGATGAAGGCGAGCTTGGGAGGGCGATGATGGGAGAAGTTGTGCTGAAATCGCTCAGTTGCGCTGGTCTTCCTGGTCTGAAGTGAGTAGCTGCGGGACTGGGCGATGGCGTGCCAGACTGGCAGGAACAGGAGCTCCTGCAGGTTGCCAAGGATCCCCAAAAGCGCAGCCTCCGATGCCAGTATTCGCCCTGCCTGAGTTTGTACTTCGTTCCCGCACTTTGTTCAAGAGTTTTCTCAGTTCCCACATTTCAAAACTGAATGGAAAAAGAATTGCCTTAAGTCTTGGATCAGCCGCTAGGGCTTGAAGACTTAGCTGGAAGAGGAGAGGGGCATCTTTCTTGAAATCTTGCTGGTGGTAGCGAAGAGGGGCTGAAGGCGGCGGCATTGAAGAGGTCTGGCTCTGGTCTTGCTGGGATGCTAGCTCTGTGAAAGAGGACGCCTGACTCGAGTCTGGGCTCTCTTTTAGCTCAGCTTCTAGTCCTGTGTCAGGACGCTTACTTGTTTGGCCCTGCTTCAGGATTCAGTGAGCTACTTCAGAATTTACATCAGTTGACCTTGCTTTTTACAGTTTTCAGGGACGTTAGTCTGTTATTGACAGACTTATAGTGTTAAAATAATTGCATTATGTATTTAAAGCTTGAAACATATAAGTTTGTCATAAAATATAATCAGGCGGGAAAAAGGTGCGGCGTGCTTCAGAGTATGTAGCTTTGTTCCACTTTAATTTGGGACAAAGCTGGTGTTATTTTCGTTTGAGGCTATTCGTTCGCAACTTTAGAGCAAAAAATCGCATCTTAAAAGCTTGAAGCCAGCTAGAACGACGCTTCAACGTAAAATCACTTCTGAAAGGCTTCTGACTTCTTGCGTCGGCATATTTAAATTATTAAACAGACGCTTTCTCTCTAGTTCTCTGTGGTGCTAGGTAAGCGCTATTGGAATAGCTTATACTTCAGACTCGTGAAGGCAGGCTGCAGCAGATGTGGAAGTAAGAATGTAGATTATTGACAATAGTGCTAGGTAAGCGCTATTGGAATAGCTTATACTTCAGACTCGTGAAGGCAGGCTGCAGCAGATGTGGAAGTAAGAATGTAGATTATTGACAATAGTGCTAGGTAAGCGCTATTGGAATAGCTTATACTTCAGACTCGTGAAGGCAGGCTGCAGCAGATGTGGAAGTAAGAATGTAGATTATTGACAATAGTGCTAGGTAAGCGCTATTGGAATAGCTTATACTTCAGACTCGTGAAGGCAGGCTGCAGCAGATGTGGAAGTAAGAATGTAGATTATTGACAATAGTGCTAGGTAAGCGCTATTGGAATAGCTTATACTTCAGACTCGTGAAGGCAGGCTGCAGCAGATGTGGAAGTAAGAATGTAGATTATTGACAATAGTGCTAGGTAAGCGCTTTTGGAATTGCTTATACTTCAGACTCGTGAAGGCAGGCTGCAGCAGATGTGGAAGTAAGAATGTAGATTATTGACAATAGTGCTAGGTAAGCGCTTTTGAAATAGCTTATACTTCAGACTCGTGAAGGCAGGCTGCAGCAGATGTGGAAGTAAGAATGTAGATTATTGACAATAGTGCTAGGTAAGCGCTATTGGAATAGCTTATACTTCAGACTCGTGAAGGCAGGCTGCAGCAGATGTGGAAGTAAGAATGTAGATTATTGACAATAGTGCTAGGTAAGCGCTATTGGAATAGCTTATACTTCAGACTCGTGAAGGCAGGCTGCAGCAGATGTGGAAGTAAGAATGTAGATTATTGACAATAGTGCTAGGTAAGCGCTATTGGAATAGCTTATACTTCAGACTCGTGAAGGCAGGCTGCAGCAGATGTGGAAGTAAGAATGTAGATTATTGACAATAGTGCTAGGTAAGCGCTATTGGAATAGCTTATACTTCAGACTCGTGAAGGCAGGCTGCAGCAGATGTGGAAGTAAGAATGTAGATTATTGACAATAGTGCTAGGTAAGCGCTATTGGAATAGCTTATACTTCAGACTCGTGAAGGCAGGCTGCAGCAGATGTGGAAGTAAGAATGTAGATTATTGACAATAGTGCTAGGTAAGCGCTATTGGAATAGCTTATACTTCAGACTCGTGAAGGCAGGCTGCAGCAGATGTGGAAGTAAGAATTTAGATTATTGACAATAGTGCTAGGTAAGCGCTATTGGAATAGCTTATACTTCAGACTCGTGAAGGCAGGCTGCAGCAGATGTGGAAGTAAGAATGTAGATTATTGACAATAGTGCTAGGTAAGCGCTATTGGAATAGCTTATACTTCAGACTCGTGAAGGCAGGCTGCAGCAGATGTGGAAGTAAGAATGTAGATTATTGACAATAGTGCTAGGTAAGCGCTATTGGAATAGCTTATACTTCAGACTCGTGAAGGCAGGCTGCAGCAGATGTGGAAGTAAGAATGTAGATTATTGACAATAGTGCTAGGTAAGCGCTATTGGAATAGCTTATACTTCAGACTCGTGAAGGCAGGCTGCAGCAGATGTGGAAGTAAGAATGTAGATTATTGACAATAGTGCTAGGTAAGCGCTATTGGAATAGCTTATACTTCAGACTCGTGAAGGCAGGCTGCAGCAGATGTGGAAGTAAGAATGTAGATTATTGACAATAGTGCTAGGTAAGCGCTATTGGAATAGCTTATACTTCAGACTCGTGAAGGCAGGCTGCAGCAGATGTGGAAGTAAGAATGTAGATTATTGACAATAGTGCTAGGTAAGCGCTATTGGAATAGCTTATACTTCAGACTCGTGAAGGCAGGGTTACTAACCCCCCCCCCCCAACAATTTGGCCCCCCCCAAGAATTTGGCCCCCCCCCCCCCTAATCGATTTTGGCCCCCCCCCCAAGACTTTGGCCCCCCCTCAAGAATTTGGCCCCCCCCAAACCGATTTCATTAAATTTTTACCAATTTTTTTTAAATTTTTTAATAATTTTTTAAATTTTTTAATAATTTTTCAAATTTTTAAACAATTTTTCAAAATCTTGATGGGGGGTTTAATTTAAGGGGTGGGGTAATTTGATCTACTACTTTGCCAGTTTTACTACTTCCAATGGGATAACCGCTTTCTACTACTCTGTATCTGTTATGAAAAGACGCAATTTATCGGAATACGGAATTCATTAAGTGTTAGTGTTTCAAATAAAAGCATGCAATGGAAAAAAGAACGTCATTCGCCAAACATAGACAGCTATTAAGGCTAAAGACAAGTACAAAGAACAAAGAAGTAATCATGCTGATCATGCTATGCTGCTCGCTTATATACATGCTAGCGTAGTAAATTGGAACAAAAAAAGGAAGTTAGTAGCTAGTCACGGCGGTTTCGGATGAAGCGGCGGAGGCCGAAGGCCAGGATGGCGGCCAACGCGATGAGGGCCAGTCCCACCAGCAGCCACCACCAAGCCTGTGCGAAGGGTGAAAGAGAACTATCTTGGAAGATGAGCGGTAGGAGGGTAACAATTTTTCCGGTGGCCGCATCCTCTATCAGCCCGATCCCCACGGACTCGAGGGTTCCCGAGAGGCCATCCCATCCCAGCAGACAGCGCTGCTCACAGGCGATACTGCAGCGCTCCGTCTCCGCAAGCACTTTTTGGTGGGATTGGGAGAAGAGAGGGTTAGAGGGAAGGCTAACTGTTCATGCGGCAGCAGGCGGTGCCAGTCAGCGCGATGATGTCGCACTCGAACTCCTTGGTGCAGTACGCTCGGGCAAAGGCTGCTCCAGTGACGAAAGCAAAATCTTCCACGCCAAATACAATCGCGGTCACAACTTGCGGGTTCACCATCACTGGATCTTTGGCATGTTCGAACGAGGCACGAAGAGGGTCATCACAATTCCTGTCGAGCACCGCAATGCCGATACTCTACTTCCACTGCTTCAACAGTGGGTTGAGCCTCAAACACGAATCATATCCGATCAATGGTTGATTTTTATTCCATTAACTCTTGCATTTTAAAACGTGTCATTTATTCAGGAGAGCATATTGGAACATAAACCAACTACAAGCCCAGTACGACCATCGGTGGATTAATCATCGACTCCACTTTCGCGATCCAAACGACCCTCAAATCCATACGAACAACATTGGTTTGCCCCCCCCCTCAAGAAAATTCCCCCCCAGATCAATGTGCCCCTTGCAGAAGCATCCTGGAAGCAACTGAAAGAAACACTCCGGAACCTCAGGAATCCCAATAACCAGCTCCTCCCAGGATTCCTATACAATTTCATGTTCCGGCGTTTTCATGGGAAATGTTGAAGCTAATCAGATATTATTGGACCCCACCAAGTGATGACTAATTGCTATTTGTGAAGATAAATGCATTATTTGGAATATTTGTGAAGATAAATTAATTATTTGGAATATTTGTGAAGATAAATTCATTATTTGGAAACAAAAATGTACAAAAAATATTAAAAATATTAAAAATATTAATTAAAAAAATCTTGGGGGGCCAAATTCTTGGGGGGGGGGGCAAAATCTTGGGGGGGCCAAATTCTTGGGGGGGCCAAATTCTTGGGGGGGCCAAATTCTTGGGGGGGGGGGTTCGTAACATCAGCCGCGCTTTGTTCTTCTCCGACCCGCTCGATGTATACAGGTGGTCAACTTTGAACAAAAATAGGATAACACTCTTTGCTCAGAAAGCGAAATTAACCTCCGTTGTATGTTTCATAGAGAGGAGCAAACATGAGTTGCTTAAGATTTTAAGCTCTCCCTTGAATCAAGAAATACGGTAAATTGGGAGGTAATCTGCATTGATTTCTAACCCGTGTAGAACACAAAGCATAGAACGAGCGCACTCAACGCCGAAAACATGGTTCTTGAGTATAGAATCTAGAGTGTAGATGTACGACTGGCTTGTCGTGTACTGGAGCCTGGAGGTTGTCTTTTTATTCGGAAATCGCATGGATGTTTTCATTTCTGATTAAGCAAATATAACATTTGTTTTCCGCTTACATTATTATGTCACCCCATGTTCATTCTATTATGCCACCTCAACTAGGACTAGTTTGTCATGCCATGGAGCCCGTCTTATTATTCAACAATATCATCGATCTCTTTTTTCTTATTCAATCTTAGCAAACATTACATTTGTTTTCCGCTCATTTTATTATGTCACGGCATTTCCCCCCCCCCCCCCCCCCCGAAACAAAACTCTATATCCGCCCTTGATTGCAAGCCAATGTTAAACGAAAGCTAAACGGTTATTTTGAGTGCCATGTTTCGATTTAATTTACACTGATTTTAAAGTGTTTCTGAAAGTGGCAGTGTATCTCTTCATGAAAGTATTTCAACAGTAGTCAAAAGAGGATTAGCGAATAGGCCAGGAGCAGTGTCCTGGAAGAGAGGGACAGGGAAATGGGGGATGAGTGGGGGCAGGTTGAGAGGTGGTGATGGGACGGCGCGCCAGCTGTATCCATGCTCTCTCAACCGCCCTACCTCGTACACGCTTGCGTTGGCCCCCGCCAGCCAGGCAGGGACTGGGGGAGAGAGTGGAATGGAGAGGGGGGAGTGAAATGGGCAGGGGGGAGGAGAGAAGGGGAGGATAGGGGGCTGTGCATGGGCTCAGACAAATAGGCCACAGGCTCTACGCATGACGATGCAGTGAAGCTGCTGCCAGGCTGGAACTGCCTTTTTCTGCTCTTTGCCTGCTGCCTCCTGCCTCCATGCCCCCTACACGCCGAGGCCAGCTACACCCGTCTGGGTCAGTCCTCATCCTCATGCCTCCACACCGCCCCCCACCCCCCTTCTTCGCACTGCCAATGAAGGCAGACTAGGCATTGGCATAGTGGCATGAGCTATAGAGAGACGGATGGCAGGGCCTGCTCTGGGTGCTCTCTAGAGCCCTACCGCCCTCCTATGACTCAGGTGTGTGCTGAAAAAGGCAGGCATACGTAGCGCGGGCTCTGTTTATGAAGACGGGGCGGAGGAGGAGGACACAGCTGCCGCAACTCCCAGTACCCC
>JASANA010007815.1:7500-30616 GCA_030248095.1 Ptycholaimellus sp. GST1_10 | reverse complement strand
TGGGAGAAAGAGGCTTTACTTTTGGCTTGCCGATGGTGCCAGTCATTTCCTAAACTTTGAAATTTTAGAAAAATAAAATTTATGCCGGAGAAGGTATTGCAACCCACCATTTCATCCAGTACCCAACCACTCGCACCACTACACCATTCGGAGATATGGAACAAAAGTTAACTGGAAGGGTTATAAATAAGACTAATAAATGCCATGAGACCAAAGGACGATGGGAAAGGGTGGGGAAGATGAAATGAATACCTACTCCCGTTCATTAGCAGATGCGAAGCAGAAGGAGCAGCAGCAGCAGCAGCAGCAGGGCAGCAGGAGTCTCGGACGGCAACTTCTTTGTCTATTTTCTCCTTGAAATTCAACAATTTCCGCGCTTTTCTCGCGAGTCATGACTAATTAGTGGATGCTCTTTCCAATGCAAAAAGAATCGGAGCAAACGGTGGCTTCTAGCGGCAGCTAATGCCTTATCAGTTTTAAGATCTAGCATTGACCCTCGATTATGACACCTGGGTCGAAAAGAGGGCCTGGGCGCTGACGGTCGCTATGCTCCCTCGCGCCAGGCCAATTAGAGGTCTGGGTAGGCTGCCAGAAAGCTGCACAATCCTCTGAGAAATGCTGACTAATCCACCTCGGCTTTGTCTACTTACAAAACCAGTGAAACATGGGACACTTGAGTAGCCGTCAGAAGGGACCATTATCTCAAATTTCGATTAGCTGTAACTCAGCCAGTTCTTAACCGATTTCAAAAATTCCACCGCCATTTTGAAGATAAAATTTGTATCTATTGAATGAAGAAAACCGCATAGCTGCATAGCAAAATTCAAAGACAGTCAAAAGCTACGCTCAAAAACCCTCCAAAACGACCACTTTGCCCAAACGCTTGATGTTTTGAGCACATTCCCGTGCTCATATCCTTGTAGATATTTCAAATTCGCGTTCTACGCCCTCGATTTACCCAAAAATGTCTTTACTTTCCCTGCAGCTACTGAATTGGGCCTGCGCCGAATGTCTGTGGGACGGACACGTCTCAGCTTTTATATTATGGACTAGGTTGGAGAGGCCTGCGGCGCTCATCATCAATTCTATAGTAATTCTTAGAGTAGTTTTTAGTTAAAATTAAATATTTTATTTATTACTTTTTTAAAATATTAGTTTTACATATTTTTAAAATCGTTCCATATCGTTTTTCTCAAAAATAGGCGTTTCCAAACTTTAATGTCAGTTGTTATTAATTTTTATTGTCATGTTTAATTTTTTCGGTTCTAGTGTAATCAGTTTCAATTTGCCTTAGTTCTGTTCTAATTTCTAATCTATTTTGGTTTTCTTTCTAATTTGCCCAAGTGTTTTTGCATAGAATTTCATTTCCAAGAGATGCGCGGCCTTACTTCAGCATTCCACCCAGATGAACCTACATGCCACAATTCAGCAGATTTCAATGAAAAACCATGAATTTATCAATATTTAAATTTTTGAAACATCAAAATTTTAGGTTATTGATTATAAATCAAGAAATAATAAAAAATTTCAAAATTCCTTATAGTAGCTTCAAGATATCACCACGACAGGGGTATATGCCAAAACTCAACTGATTTTGTTGAAAAACCATGGTTTTATGCATGTTCAAATTTTTGAAACATCACGAATTTGGTTTTAGGCCATAAATCAAGAAATAATAAATATTTCAAAAATTCCTTTTGCCAGCTTTGAAATGTTATTTAGACGGACGTATCTGCCAAAAATCAGCTAATTCCATTGAAAAACCAATGATTTAGGATTTTTCGTATTTTGAAACATCAAAAAATTGAGTTTTGGGCGAAAATCAAAAAATTACGCCAAGCGCCAAAAATGGTCCCGAGGCACCGCCTAGGCGGACCTTCATGCAAAAAATCAGCCAATTTCGTTGAAAAACCGCGGAGTACAGGCATGCCACACACACATATCCAGATTATGAAAGCTAGGCCTTGTCTGTTACGAGATAACTTCGCGCAAGCCCAATTCAGCAGCTGCATGGGAAATGAGGACATTTTTGGGTAAATCGGGGTCGCCTAACAAGAATATAATTTTAGTGGAATTTTTTGAGCAAGCCTTGATGCTTAAAACGTTGAAAATGTGAGTTTTTTCAATGTTTTCTATCTGCGCAGTTTTGGAAAGCTACCCAATCTTTCAATGTTGCACCTATTAAACATAAATTTTCAAACAACCTGGCTATCCAGCATCCTTTTCAGGCCGCCTTACCGGTGCCTGCTTTTTGTACAGCCGGGTGTCTGCTTTTGCATTCATTTGGTGTGGCTGTAATTTGGCCACTCGGTGGGCGTTTCTGAAAGAGTCATATAAGACCACAAAAGAGGCTAACGCATGTAGCGGGATTCATGCAGCCCAAATTCACTTAGCGTTGGAATTGTTACAATTAATTAAGATTTATGTCTGATGCGTTCATTGAATTGTGTTCATTGCATTCATTGGTGTGATTTTTAAATTTTGGCTGCTGGGTGGGAGTTGCAAAAACAGTCGGTAGACGAAAAAAAGAGATGTAGTGAGCACCCATGTAGTGAGACACATGCAGCCTAAACCAAAAGGTATCGCCATCATGCATTTATCTTAGTCCATTTAGCCAAGATTTCCTTGGCGCTTGATTGCTAAATATTGCATTAAATTAATCCATTGAATGAAGTGGAATTGAAGAAAGCAAAATAAAATGTCAAATAATGGTCAAAACCAAAAAGGAAACCAAAAATAGATAAAATTAAAATGCTTCGCAAGAAACCAAAGAGTTAATGCAATAGAAAATTGCAACAAAAGATAGTTAGCATATATGAATCGAAGAGAAAACCAAATAATAAAAGTGAAAACTAAACAAATATTTGAACTCTCAGTTGCAAATTTGAATTCCCTTTGAAATAAATTTGAATAAGAAGAAATACTAATTAGCTCAACAAAGAGCAAACATCACAAAAAACATTGATTTAACTTATAGTGGAAATAAAAAATAAAAGTGATTTAATTTAGAACAATTAATAACAGACATGAAATAAAATAGCATAGAAGATAAAATAAGAAAGAAAGAACACAAGTTCAGAATAAATAGTATTCAGGGTAACGTGAAAATATTAATTTGCAAAAAGAAGAATTATGCAATGGAAATTATACCATGATAAAACATTTAAAAAAATTAAACAAGATATTTAAAGAGAACCATAAAATTCATTATGGCAATATTAAATGAATTTGAACTATAAATAAACAAAAATACACAAATCAATAAGCGAAATTTATGATGTGCGCCGCAGGCCTCTCCCAACCTAGTCCAGAATCTGAAAGCTAGGCCTTGTCTGTCCACCAGACATTCGGCGCAGGCCCACTGCAGTAGCTGCAGGGAAAGTAAAGACATTTTTGGGTAAATCGAGGGTGTAGAACGCGATTTTGAAATAATCTGCAAGGGTCTGAGCACAGGAATGTGCTCAAAACATCAAAAATGTGAGTTTTTTCAATGTTTTAGATCTGCGCAGTTTTGTGCAGCTACCCCATTGGGTGATATTGCACTCAATAAACAAGTTCTCATGCAGGTGGCCTTATTGCCGCCCCACTTTGGCAACCTAACCCCACTCGGGTTGGGCGCCTAATCTTTGAAGTCCCTCGAGGACAGCCAGGTATTTGCTGTTGCATTCATTTGGTGTGGCTGTAATTTGGTCACTGGGTGGGGTGGGTTTTCAAAAGAGTCAAAAGACCAAAAAAGAGGCTGATGCATGAAAAAAGCTGAGCACCCGTGTAGCGGGACCCATGCAGCCCAAATTCTAAATTGGTTTTGAATATGGTTTTAATTTTTTTGCATTCAATAGGATGCCTTCAATTGGCGTTGAAATTAGTTAATTGAGAATTATTATGATTTATGAAATTAATTGAGAATTATATGAGCTATAAAAATTCGAGATTCGTTTCTGGCGGCCTACTCAAGTCTTCAATGTCTCAATGGATTTCAATACTGAAGTTAATGCATGGTTTAAATGACACTGAACATGAAATCCGACGCAATTTGAAAAAAGCATCCATGAATGCAAACAAAATTTTTCCTTAATATGTAACCAGCTGTTATAAAACCACAAATTGCATGCATGGAGGTGTTACCGAAGAAACAAAGAGTTTTAGTTCTGTGTTTGAACAAAGGAAGCTCAGTTTGTTCCCTTGCCAGATGATTCAAAATTTCAATTTCAATAATAATAAACCAAAGCAATTTCAGAAATTACCAAAAATTATGATGTGCGCCGCAGGCCTCTCCCAACCTAGTCCATAATATAAAAGCTGAGACGTGTCTGTAGCGTGAGCACGCCGCGCAGTCCGAATTCTAGCTGTATCTTGGAAGTTAGTAGCTTGTAGGGTAAATCGTGGCCGGGGAACACGATGGAGTTATAACCAGCTTGATCCGATCACGGGAATGTGCTTAAAACATCAAATGTTTGGGTAAAATGTTCATTTTGGAGGGTTTTTTGGCCATAGCTTTTGCCTGGAATTGAATTTCGCAATGCAGTTTGTTGCATTCAATAGATATTAACTTTACCTGCAAAATGGCGTTGGAATTTTTGAAATCGGTTGAGAATTGACTGAGTTACAGCCAAAACAAATTTTAAATAATAAGCCATTATGGCGGCCTACCCAGGCCTCCAATGTTTCAATGGATATTAAAGTAAGACATAACAGGTCAGTTTATTCGGCAGCCTTTGTCTTTAGCAGCCTAGCTGGAAGGCTTGATTATGGCAAGTGCTGGTCATTGAGCTGGCATGCTTCTTGCTAGAGCTTGCAATGTGCGCCACAGGATGAATAAGGGACAAAAACAAATTTGCCATTTGTGGCCATGATTGCGCTCTACCCAACTCTGCCATGTTTCAGTGAAAATGTAAATGACCTGAGGACAGAGAATTGGCATAGGCTTAGAAGCCTTGAAAACCTGCTTTTGAGCATTGAGGAAACTTTTGATGTGCGCCGCAGGCCTCTCCCAACCTAGTCCATAATATAAAAGCTGAGACGTGTCCGTAGCGTGAGCATGCCGCGCAGTCCAAATTCAAGCTGGATCTTGGAAGTTAAGAGTTTTTTGGGTAAATCATGGCCGGGGAACACGATGGTGTTATACCCAGCTTGATCCGAGCACGGGAATGTGCTTAAAACGTCAAAAAACTGGGTTTTTTCAATGTTTTGCATCTGCGCAGATTTGTGCAGGTATCCAATCTGGCAATATTTCACTGATTAAACATAAATGTCCATACAGGTCTCTAAACCAGCGTCCTCCCAGGCAGCCTTTCCGTTATAGGTTTGGCTGCCTGATTTTTGAAGTCCCTCGAGGACAGCCAGGTGTTTGCTATTGCATTCATTTGGTGTGGCTGTAATTTTGCCACTAGGTGGGGGTTTCTAAAGGAGTTGGTAGACCAAACAAAAAGAGGCTTATGCATGAAAAAAGCTGAGCACCCGTGTAGCGGGACCCATGCGGCCCAAATACAAAATGGCTTTGCATTTCATTTTAATTTTTTTTCCATTCCATAGATACTTATTTTACTGGCAACATGACGTTGGACTTTTTTAAATTAATTAAGAAGTAGAGCTACAAAACCAATCAAAATCTATGAACAATTGAATGACACCATGCTCAAACATCAGAAATGAAATTCTATGCAAAAACACTTGGGCAAATTAGAAAGAAAACCAAAATAGATTAGAAATTAGAACAGAACTAAGGCAAATTGAAACTGATTACACTAGAACCGAAAAAATTAAACATGACAATAAAAATTAATAACAACTGACATTAAAGTTTGGAAACGCCTATTTTTGAGAAAAACGATATGTGAACGATTTTACAAATATGTACAACTAAGAATTTAAAAAAGGAATAAATAAAATAAGTAAATTTAACTAAAAACTACTCTAAGAATTACTAGAATTGATGATGAGCGCCGCAGGCCTCTCCCAACCTAGTCCATAATATAAAAGCTGAGACGTGTCCGTCCCACAGACATTCGGCGCAGGCCCAATTCAGTAGCTGCAGGGAAAGTAAAGACATTTTTGGGTAAATCGAGGGCGTAGAACGCGAATTTGAAATATCTACAAGGATATGAGCACGGGAATGTGCTCAAAACATCAAGCGTTTGGGCAAAGTGGTCGTTTTGGAGGGTTTTTTGAGCGTAGCTTTTGACTGTCTTTGAATTTTGCTATGCGGTTTTCTTCATTCAATAGATACAAATTTTATCTTCAAAATGGCGGTGGAATTTTTGAAATCGGTTAAGAACTGGCTGAGTTACAGCTAATCGAAATTTGAGATAATGGTCCCTTCTGACGGCTACTCAAGTGTCCCATGTTTCACTGGTTTTGTAAGTAGACAAAGCCGAGGTGGATTAGTCAGCATTTCTCAGAGGATTGTGCAGCTTTCTGGCAGCCTACCCAGACCTCTAATTGGCCTGGCGCGAGGGAGCATAGCGACCGTCAGCGCCCAGGCCCTCTTTTCGACCCAGGTGTCATAATCGAGGGTCAATGCTAGATCTTAAAACTGATAAGGCATTAGCTGCCGCTAGAAGCCACCGTTTGCTCCAATTCTTTTTGCATTGGAAAGAGCATCCACTAATTAGTCATGACTCGCGAGAAAAGCGCGGAAATTGTTGAATTTCAAGGAGAAAATCAAGAAAGAAGTTGCCGTCCGAACTCCTGCTGCCCTGCTGCTGCTGCTGCTGCTGCTCCTTCTGCTTCGCATCTGCTAATGAACGGGAGTAGGTATTCATTTCATCCCCCACCCTTTCCCATCGTCCTTTGGTCTCATGCATTTATTACTTATTTATAACCCTTCAGTTAACTTTTGTTCCATATCTCCCAATGGTGTAGTGGTGCGAGTGGTTGGCTACTGGATGAAAATGGTGGGTTCAAAACCTTCTCCGGCATAAATTTTATTTTTCTAAAATTTAAAGTTTAGGAAATGACTGGCACCATCGGCAAGCCAAAAGTAAAGCTCTTTTCTCCCAAAAATCGATTGCCCCTAGTGTAAAGCTCAAGAAATTTCCCAATAAATTTCGTTTGCCAAATATTTTTGCATTTATTTTATTTTCAAAACATATATTTTAATTTTTTTCACTTTTTTTATTATTTTGTTTTATTTATTTATCTAATAAAATTTAACAACAATAACAACATCAACAACAACAATAAAAAAGGACATAAATCGACATAATTTAATTTTTGTATATTCAAAGTTGAGGAAATATCTGGTACCATCGGCAAGCCGAAAGTAAAGCTCTTTTCTCCCGAAAATCGACTGCCCCGAGTATAAAGCCAAAGAAATTTTCCTACTACTAATGGAATCTGCTGTGTCATCTGTATTTTGTTTGAGCGCGCATGAAAAGAGTCCTGGAACTGCGCGCGAAAACAAAATGCAAATGCCCCACAAGCAGATTCCATTAGTAGTAGGAAAATTTCTTTGGCTTTATACTCGGGGCAGTCGATTTTCGGGAGAAAAGAGCTTTACTTTCGGCTTGCCGATGGTACCAGATATGTTTCAGTGGATATTGAAGTAAGCTTCAGTAGACCAGTTTATTCGGCAGCCTTTGACTTATTGATCCTAACTGGCTAGCTTGATTTTGGCATGTCTGGAGCTTGCAATGTGCGCCACAGGCCTCTCCCAACCTAGTCCATATTATAAAAGCTAGGCCTTGTCTGTCCACCAGACATTTGGCGCAGGCCCAGGACAGCAGCTGCAGGGAAAGTAAAGACATTTTAGGGTAAATCGAGGGCGTAGAACGCGATTTCGAAATAATCTGCAAGGCTCTGAGGATGGGAATGTGCTCAAAACATCAAAAATACGAGTTTTTTCAATGTTTTAGATCTGCGCAGTTTTGTGCAGTTTCCCAATCTGGCGATGTTGCACTCAATAAACAAGTTCTCATGCAGGTGGCCTTATTGCCGACCCACTTTGGCAACCCAACCCCACTAGGGTGGGGTGCCTAATCTTTGAAGTCCCTCGAGGACAGCCAGGTGTATGCTGTTGCATTCATTTGGTGTGGCTGTAATTTGGTCACTAGGTGGGGTGGGTTTTCAAAAGAGTCAGAAGACCAAAAAAGAGGCTGATGCATGAAAAAAGCTGAGCACCCATGTAGCGGGACTCATGCAGCCCAAATTCTAAATTGGCTTTGAATATGGTTTTAATTTTAATTTGGATTCAATAGGATGTCTTCAATTGGCGTTGAAATTAGTAAAATTAATTGAGAATTATATGAGCTATTTGGACATTTCTGTCGGCCTACTCAAGTCTTCAATTGATTTTCAGCACAACGTGCAGAATAGTTAAATATGCAAAAATTTCATGAAAAATAGAATGCAAATATGTAAAAACGAATATTAGGAATCCAATGGAAATTTAAATTGATCATAATATTTGCAGTATAAGTGTGCTTTTAATAAATGAGTGAAGACAGCCAACAATAAAGGCAAGCAGGTAAAAACCAGAAAACCACTCGAAATTTCTGAAAAATACATAAATGCAAATAAGAAATAACCCAAAGCAAATTAAGAAATTACCAAAAATAATGATGTGCGCCGCAGGCCTCTCCCAACCTAGTCCATAATATAAAAGCTGAGACGTGTCTGTCCACCAGACATTCGGCGCAGGCCCAGGACAGTAGCTGCGGGGAAAGTAAAGACATTTTAGGGTAAACCGAGGGCGTAGAACGCGATTTCGAAATTATCTGAAAGGATCTGAGCATGGGAATGTGCTTAAAACATCAAGCTTTTGGGCGAAATGGTCAATTTGGAAGGTTTTTCGGGTGCAGTTTTTGAATGACTTTGAATTTTGCTATGCGGTTTTTTGCATTCAATAGATACTATATTTATCTGCAAAATGGCGGTGGAATTTTTGAAATCGGTTGAGAATTGACTGAGTTATAGCTAATCGAAATTTAAGCTAAGGGGCCCTCTGGCGGCCTACTCAAGTGCGCAATGTTTCAGTGGATTTGTAAGTAGACAATAGGACAGTTTATTCGGCAGCCTTTGCCTGTTTAGGCCTAACTGGCTGGCATGATTTTGGCATGACTAGAGCTGGCGATGAGCGCAGCAGGCCTCTCCCAACCTAGTCCATAATATAAAAGCTGAGCCTTGTCTGTTACCAAATCGTTTCGTGCAAGCCCAGTTCAGCAGCTGCATGGGAAGTGAGAACATTTTTGGGTAAATCGAGGTCGCCTAACCAAAATATGTTTTTAGCAGCTTGCTCCGATCACAGGAATGTGCTTAAAACATCGAAAATTTGAGTTTTTTCAATGTTTTGGAACTGCGCAGTTTTGTGTAGCTATCCAATCGGATGATATTGCACTCATTAAACAAAGTTCCAAACTGCTTAGCTATCAAGTGTCCATCTCGGGAGCCTAACCCTACTCGGGTTGGGTGCCTAATCTTTGAAGTCCCTCGAGGACAGCCAAGTGTTTGCTCATGCATTCATTTGGTGTGGCTGTAATTTGGTCACTGGGTGGGGGTTTCTAAAAGAGTCATAAGACCACAAAAGAGGCTAACGCATGAAAAAAGCTGAGCACCTGTGTAGCGGGACCCATGCAGCCCAAATTCCAAATTGTTTTTGAATTTCGTATTATTTTTTTCCATTATTTTTGCATTTTTTTGCATTTTGGCATTATAATTTTTGTCAGTATTTCTGTTCAAAATTATCCAATAATGTTGTACCTGCAGAATCGACAAGTGCTGGCCATTGAGTGGGCATGATAAAGAAACCCAAACAGATGCATGATAAAAAGTTAAAACAAAGAATATGCTCAAAATTTCAAATATATAAATTCAAAACAAAAGTCAACACAAATGCACTTATCACAAAACGAAAATAATGATGTGCGCCGCAGGCCTCTCCCAACCTAGTCCATAATATAAAAGCTGAGCCTTGTCTGTTACCAAATCGTTTCGCGCAAGCCCAGTTCAGCAGCTGCATGGGAAGTGAGAACATTTTTGGGTAAATCGAGGTCGCCTAACCAAAATATAATTTTAGTGGAATTTTTCGAGCAAGCCTTGATGCTTAAAACATCACGAGGTTGAGCAAAACAGACATTTTGGAAGGTTTTTCGGGCACAGCTTTCGACTGGTTTAGTATAAAATTATGCGGTTTGTTGCATTCAATAGACACAAATTTTATCTGTAAAATGGCGTTGGAAATTTTGAAATCGGTTGAGAATTGACTGAGTTACAGCAAAAACAAAGCCAAGCCAAAATGGCCTGTTCGGGCAATGCCAGCGGCCTACTCAAGTTTGCCATGTTTCAGCGAAAGTGTAAGTAAGCTTCAGCAAACCAGTTTATTCGGCAGCCTTTGTTTAATTGGTCTTAAATGGCTGGCTTGATTATGGCCTGGTTGGAGCTGGAGAATTGCGCCGCAGGCCTCTCCCAACCTAGTCCATATATATAATAGAGGAGCCTGTCCTGTCCGTAACCATGGGGGGCGCCATGAGGGAGGCTTCCTGTGCGGAGGTGAGAGTGTTTTTGGGTAAATTGGGGCTGGGGAAGCCGATTCTGAGTTAATCAGCTTGCACCGATCACGGGAATGTGCTTAAAACATCAAAAAAGTGCGTTTTTTCAATGTTTTGGAACTGCGCAGTTTTGGGAAGCTACTCACTGTGGCGAGGTTGCACTCAGTATTCATAACCTTTCATAGAGCACAGCAATTTTGTATCCTTCTTTGGCGATCTAACCTTTGTTGGGTTGATTGCCTAATCTTTGAAGTCCCTCGAGGACAGCCAGGTGTTTGCTGATGCATTCATTTGGTGTGGCTGTAATTTGGTCACAGGGTGGGGATATCCTAAAAGAGTCAGTAGACCAAAAAAAGAGGCTTATGCATGAAAATAGCTGAGCACCCGTGTAGCGGGATCCATGCAGCCCAAATAATTCCTATATTCCTCCAATCCATTGCCCCCCCAACCATTTGCCTTCTTGTATCACCAGATTGCCCCCCAGATTGTTTCAGTGGATATTCAAGTAAGCAAAGTAGGGCAGTGGATGCTGGATGCTTTTGCAGGCCTATTTAGGCTCACCCAATTCTCCCATGTTTCAGTGGATATTCAAGTAAGCAAATTAGGGCAGTGGATGCCAGAAGCTTTTACAGGCCTATTTAGGCTCACCCAATCCTCCCAGGTAGGGTGGTGGATGCCAGATGCTTTTACAGGCCTATTTAGGCTCACCCAATCCTCCCATGTAGGGCGGTGGATGCCAGATTCTTTTACAGGCAAATTTAGGCTCAACCAATCCTCCCATGTAGGGCAGTGGATGCCAGATGCTTTTACTGGCCTATTTAGGCTCAACCAATCCTCCCATGTAGGGCGGTGGATGCCAGATGCTTTTACAGGCTTATTTAGGCTCAACCAATCCTCACATGTAGGGCGGTGGATGCCAGATGCTTTCACAGGCCTATTTAGGCTCACCCAATCCTCCCATGTAGGGCGGTGGATGCCAGATGCTTTTACTGGCCTATTTAGGCTCAACCAATCCTCCCATGTAGGGTGGTGGATGCCAGATGCTTTTACAGGAATATTTAGGCTCAACCCAATCCTCTCATGTAGGGCGGTGGATGCCAGATGCTTTTACAGGCCTATTTAGGCTCAACCAATCCTCCCATGTAGGGCGGTGGATGCCAGATGCTTTCACAGGACTATTTAGGCTCACCCAATCCTCCCATGTAGGGCGGTGGATGCCAGATGCTTTTACTGGCCTATTTAGGCTCAACCAATCCTCCCATGTAGGGCGGTGGATGCCAGATTCTTTTACAGGCCTATTTAGGCTCAACCAATCCTCTCGTGTAGGGCGGTGGATGCCAGATGCTTTTACAGGCCTATTTAGGCTCAACCAATCCTCCCATGTAGGGCGGTGGATGCCAGATGCTTTCACAGGCCTATTTAGGCTCACCCAATCCTCCCATGTAGGGCGGTGGATGCCAGATGCTTTTACTGGCCTATTTAGGCTCAACCAATCCTCCCATGTAGGGCGGTGGATGCCAGATGCTTTTACAGGCCTATTTAGGCTCATCCAATCCTCTCATGTAGGGCAGTGGATGCCAGATGCTTTTACAGGCCTATTTAGGCTCAACCAATCCTCCCATGTAGGGCGGTGGATGCCAGATGCTTGTACAGGCTTATTTAGGCTCACCCAATCCTCCCATGTAGTGCGGTGGATGCCAGATGCTTTTACAGGCTTATTTAGGCTCAACCAATCCTCCCATTGAGGGCGGTGGATGCCAGATGATTTTACAGGTTTATTTAGGCTCACCCAATCCTGAAGCAATGCGGGCCCAAAGGGTTTTTTGTGCTGCCTTTTTATGTTTTTAATGACTTTTCAGCAGATTTTTTTCTGCAAGTTTTATGCCAATAGTCGCCGTAGGCGACGGCGAAGCTCAACCTAGTCTATATATATAATAGAGGAAGGCCCTGTTTTCTTTCGGCCTTTTGGGCAGTCTGAGGACAACTTCTTGCAAATATTTTAAGATGTTTCTAGGGCAATTCGGGGATGGGCAAAATGATAGACCCTGGCAGAGCTTGCAAAAATCACGGGAAAGTGCTCAAAATTTCGAAAATGTGAGCCTTATCTTGGTTTAAGATCTGCGCAGGCTTCTAGGCTACCCAGGAGGGAAAAATTTCAGTCATTAAACTTAAATATTCCCAAACAAACAAGCCTTGAACCACTTTGGCAACCTGACCCCACTCGGGTTGGGTGCCTAATCTTTGAAGTCCCTTGAGGACAGCCAAGTGTTTGCTATGCATTCATTTGGTGTGGGTGGGGGATCCTCAAAAGAGTCAGTAGACCAAAAAAGAGGCTAATGCATGAAAAAAGCTGAGCACCCGTGTAGCGGGATCCATGCAGCCCAAATCCAAATGCTTAGAAGAGGCTGAAGCGTGAAAAAAGCTGAGCACCCGTGTAGCGGGAACCACGCAGCCCAATTCTCCAAACCAAATCCCAAGGCTATCCCCAATGTAAATCCCCAATCCAATTGTTTACGATTCCATTCCAACTGCCAACCCCATTGATGTGCCGGATAAATGCTCAAATGAGTGAGCAATTAGTTTTATGCTCCTTCCCTATCAATTGTCATTACTACTGGAAAAAATTTATTGTTTCCCCACAATTGTCTCCCTAACAATGCTCAGCCCGCCAGCCCATTGAAACAATAAAATCCAAAAAAGTACCCCATAATATTTAAGCTCTCAGCCAATTGTCTTTCATCAGCCGTTAGGCCTTCCCGCAACCATTTGCCCCCCCCCCTCCTCCCCATTCTCCAATATTCTTTAACCATTTGCCTCCCTTTAAACCCATGCTTCATCCTCCCAGCCATTTCTATAGTGCCCCCCAATAGTTGGCCACAGCGTTGCAACCCAACCAATTGGCTCTCTCTCCAAATCCTTTTCAGAATAAACTCCCGTTTTCCTAATCCATAAAACTTTTACAATTACAAACATAAAATCACAATACAATCGTCCCCCAACATTATTCAGTCAATTTTGGTTTAATTGTCCCGTCAGCAATATTTAGCCCACTAAGCCGTTTACTGCCCCCAGCGATTTACCCCCAAAACCATTTCCTCCGAGATGTTAGAATTTTCCAACCGTTTGCCCTATCCAATAGTTCACTGCTGATCCTATCAAAATAAACTTCCTGATTTCGGATTATGCCTGTCAATGCATAAAACCTAAAACCTGAAAAAATAATTTGTCCCCTTTTTCATCGCCATATTTTTTTTTGCCTTTTTCTCTTTTCAGCACAAATAATTCCTTCCTTATATTGGCTCATAAGAAAGTAGAGTTAAGTTTCATTTGGTGTGGATGTTTTTGGCCACTGGGTGGGATTTTCTTAAAACAGTCAAAAAAGACCACTAAAAAGGCTGGAGCGTGAAAAAATCTAAGCAGCAGTGTAGCGGGACTCACGCAGCCCAGAATTCAACTCCACCTACTTTTCCCTCTACCTTCCCCTTCCCCCCTTAAATCAAATCATTCCTATTCCACTCCATTATACAACAACCCCAAACCCTCGCCACCCTCCTCTTCCATAAATCTTCGAAAAGCATTGTCTCCATGCATTTTTCCAATCATTCCTTTTTCACTTCTAAGTTGAAAATTGGTTTCCATTCAAATACTTATTTCCATTCAATTTTTTTCCATTTCATTTAAATGCCCATTTCCATTGTTTGAAATACATAGATCGCCAAGTTATACAAGTGCTAATCACTGCTATGAAGTTCTGTCCCTTGAAGTCAGATATAACGAAACAATTGTCTTCATGCTTTTCCCACAAGCTCTCGCCGCCGTACACAAAACAAACCTCTAAACACTTTAGCTACTTTTACCTACTTCATTCCAACTACAAAATCTTTGCCGCCATGCACCATAAAAACCCCAACCATATCCTTTGCCTCCATGCTTTACTCCAAACCCCCAAATGCTTGCAGTCAAACGCCATACAAATACCAAACTATTTGCCCCCTCAACTGTGTAACCATCCCCAACCATTTGCATTGTTTTTTCAAAATTTGTTCAGAATTAAGCCCCCCCCTCCAACCCGATTAAATGCGATAAAAACCAAAAAAATAACGGAAATTTAGTTGAATTGTTCTAAGAACAATATTTGAACTCACGTACTTACATAATGCCTTAAACAAGCTGTAAGCCCGAACAGGCCATTTTGGCTTGGCTTTGTTTTTGCTGTAACTCAGTCAATTCTCAACCGATTTCAAAATTTCCAACGCCATTTTACAGATAAAATTTGTGTCTATTGAATGCAACAAACCGCATAATTTTATACTAAACCAGTCGAAAGCTGTGCCCGAAAAACCTTCCAAAATGTCTGTTTTGCTCAACCTCGTGATGTTTTAAGCATCAAGGCTTGCTCGAAAAATTCCACTAAAATTATATTTTGGTTAGGCGACCTCGATTTACCCAAAAATGTTCTCACTTCCCATGCAGCTGCTGAACTGGGCTTGCGCGAAACGATTTGGTAACAGACAAGGCTCAGCTTTTATATTATGGACTAGGTTGGGAGAGGCCTGCAGCGCACATCATAAATGTCGCTTAATGCTTTGTATTTTTTGTTAATTAATATGTTGAATTTAAATATTAAACATGTCTTTAATTATTTTTTAATTGGTTTATTTTTTATTTTCGTTTGTGATCTCTGCATTTTTATGGTATGGGCCTGTGGCGCACATCATAATTTTTGGTAATTTCTTAAATAGTTTTGGTTTATTTATTATTTGCAATTAAATTTAACAATTTCAAAGTCATTTAGCAGGTAATCCAGTTTCTATTGAATGAAAAAAATTAAAAGCCACTTTTATTAGGGCTGCATGGATCCTGCTACATGGGTGCTCAGCTTTTTTCATGCATAAGCCTCTTTTGTGGTCTGCCGACTCTTTTAGAAACCCCTACCCAGTGACCAAATTACAGCCACACCAAATGAATGCTAAAGCAAACACCTGGCTGTCCTTGAGGGACTTCAAATATTAGGCAGCCAAACCTATACAGGAAAGGCTGCCTCGAAAGACGCTGGTTTGGAGACATGTTCAGAAATATATGTTTAATGAGTGCAACATTGACAGATTGGATACCTGCACAAATCTGCGCAGATGCAAAACATTGAAAAAAACCCAGTTTTTTGACGTTTTAAGCACATTCCCGTGTTTGGATCAAGCTGGTTATAACGCCATCGTGTTCCCTGGCCACGATTTACCCAAAAAACTCTTAACTTCCAAGATCCAGCTTGAATTCGGACTGCGCGGCGTGCTCACGCTACAGACACGTCTCAGCTTTTATAATATGGACTAGGTTGGGAGAGGCCTGTGGCGCACATTGCAAGCTCCAGACATGCCAAAATCAAGCTAGCCAGTTAGGATCAATAAGTCAAAGGCTGCCGAATAAACTGGTCTACTGAAGCTTACTTCAATATCCACTGAAACATATCTGGTACCATCGGCAAGCCGAAAGTAAAGCTCTTTTCTCCCGAAAATCGACTGCCCCGAGTATAAAGCCAAAGAAATGTTCCTGCTACTAAAGGAATCTGATTGTGGGGCATTTGCATTTTTGTTTTTGCATGAAGTTCCAATACTTTTTTCATGCGCGCTCAAACAAAATACAGATGACACAGCAGATTCCATTAGTAGTAGGAAAATTTCTTTGGCTTTATACTCGGGGCAGTCGATTTTCGGGAGAAAAGAGCTTTACTTTCGGCTTGCCGATGGTACCAGATATTTCCTCAACTTTGAATATACAAAAATTAAATTATGTCGATTTATGTCCTTTTTTATTGTTGTTGTTGATGTTGTTATTGTTGTTAAATTTTATTAGATAAATAAATAAAACAAAATAATAAAAAAAGTGAAAAAAATTAAAATATATGTTTTGAAAATAAAATAAATGCAAAAATATTTGGCAAACGAAATTTATTGGGAAATTTCTTGAGCTTTACACTAGGGGCAATCGATTTTTGGGAGAAAAGAGCTTTACTTTTGGCTTGCCGATGGTGCCAGTCATTTCCTAAACTTTAAATTTTAGAAAAATAAAATTTATGCCGGAGAAGGTTTTGAACCCACCATTTTCATCCAGTAGCCAACCACTCGCACCACTACACCATTGGGAGATATGGAACAAAAGTTAACTGAAGGGTTATAAATAAGTAATAAATGCATGAGACCAAAGGACGATGGGAAAGGGTGGGGGATGAAATGAATACCTACTCCCGTTCATTAGCAGATGCGAAGCAGAAGGAGCAGCAGCAGCAGCAGCAGCAGGGCAGCAGGAGTTCGGACGGCAACTTCTTTCTTGATTTTCTCCTTGAAATTCAACAATTTCCGCGCTTTTCTCGCGAGTCATGACTAATTAGTGGATGCTCTTTCCAATGCAAAAAGAATTGGAGCAAACGGTGGCTTCTAGCGGCAGCTAATGCCTTATCAGTTTTAAGATCTAGCATTGACCCTCGATTATGACACCTGGGTCGAAAAGAGGGCCTGGGCGCTGACGGTCGCTATGCTCCCTCGCGCCAGGCCAATTAGAGGTCTGGGTAGGCTGCCAGAAAGCTGCACAATCCTCTGAGAAATGCTGACTAATCCACCTCGGCTTTGTCTACTTACAAAACCAGTGAAACATGGGACACTTGAGTAGCCGTCAGAAGGGACCATTATCTCAAATTTCGATTAGCTGTAACTCAGCCAGTTCTTAACCGATTTCAAAAATTCCACCGCCATTTTGAAGATAAAATTTGTATCTATTGAATGAAGAAAACCGCATAGCTGCATAGCAAAATTCAAAGACAGTCAAAAGCTACGCTCAAAAAACCCTCCAAAACGACCACTTTGCCCAAACGCTTGATGTTTTGAGCACATTCCCGTGCTCATATCCTTGTAGATATTTCAAATTCGCGTTCTACGCCCTCGATTTACCCAAAAATGTCTTTACTTTCCCTGCAGCTACTGAATTGGGCCTGCGCCGAATGTCTGTGGGACGGACACGTCTCAGCTTTTATATTATGGACTAGGTTGGGAGAGGCCTGCGGCGCTCGTCATCAATTCTAGTAATTCTTAGAGTAGTTTTTAGTTAAATTTACTTATTTTATTTATTCCTTTTTTAAATTCTTAGTTGTACATATTTGTAAAATCGTTCACATATCGTTTTTCTCAAAAATAGGCGTTTCCAAACTTTAATGTCAGTTGTTATTAATTTTTATTGTCATGTTTAATTTTTTCGGTTCTAGTGTAATCAGTTTCAATTTGCCTTAGTTCTGTTCTAATTTCTAATCTATTTTGGTTTTCTTTCTAATTTGCCCAAGTGTTTTTGCATAGAATTTCATTTCTGAGAGATGCGCGGCCTTACTTCAGCATTCCACCCAGATGAACCTACATGCCACAATTCAGCAGATTTCAATGAAAAACCATGAATTTATCAATATTTAAATTTTTGAAACATCAAAATTTTAGGTTATTGATTATAAATCAAGAAATAATAAAAAATTTCAAAATTCCTTATAGTAGCTTCAAGATATCACCACGACAGGGGTATATGCCAAAACTCAACTGATTTTGTTGAAAAACCATGGTTTTATGCATGTTCAAATTTTTGAAACATCACGAATTTGGTTTTAGGCCATAAATCAAGAAATAATAAATATTTCAAAAATTCCTTTTGCCAGCTTTGAAATGTTATTTAGACGGACGTATCTGCCAAAAATCAGCTAATTCCATTGAAAAACCAATGATTTAGGATTTTTCGTATTTTGAAACATCAAAAAATTGAGTTTTGGGCGAAAATCAAAAAATTACGCCAAGCGCCAAAAATGGTCCCGAGGCACCGCCTAGGCGGACCTTCATGCAAAAAATCAGCCAATTTCGTTGAAAAACCGCGGAGTACAGGCATGCCACACACACATATCCAGAATATGAATGCTAAGCCTTGTCCGTTACGAGATAGCTTCGCGCAAGCCCAATTCAGTAGCTGCATGGGAAGTGAAGACATTTTTGGGTAAATTGGGGGCGCTGAACAAGAATATGTTTTTGGCAGCTTGCTCCGATCACGGGAACGTGCTTAAAACGTTGAAAATGTGAGTTTTTTCAATGTTTTCCATCTGCGCAGTTTTGGAAAGCTACCCAATCTTTCAATGTTGCACCTGTTAAAGATAAGTTTTCAAACAACCTGGCAAACCAGCTTCCTTTTCAGGCAGCCTTACCTCTCCTAGGTTCGGTGCCTGCTTTTTGATGTCCCTAGAGGACAGCCAGGTGTTTGCTGAGGCATTCATTTGGTGTGGCTGCAATTTGGCCACTGGGTGGGGTTTCTAAAAGAGTCATAAGACCAAAAAAGAGGCTAATGCATGAAAAAAGCTGAGCACCCGTGTAGCGGGACCCATGCAGCCCAAATACAAATTGGCTTTGAATTTCGTCTTAATTTTTTTGCATTCAGTAGATAATTATTTGACCTGAAAATGGCGTTGGAATTGTTAAAATAATTTGAGAATCAGCTGAGTTACAAATAAACGGAATTTGAGATTATGAGCCCTTATGGTGGCCAACTCAAGTCTGCAATGTTTTAATGGATTTGGGATGAAGAGACAGTTTGGGTTGATTTGATGAGTGCTGAAGTTGTTGCATGGTTTAAATGACACTGAACATAAAATCCGACATGAAAAAATAAGATGAAAAAGTGTTAAAACATAAAACAATACAAATAAGATAAGATGAAATGTGAACTCGCAACTTGGAATAAAAAGCATACATGAATGGAAAAATATTACTAAAATATGACGCCAGCAGCCATACAGCCACAAATTGCATGTATGTAATAGTTAGCGAAGAAACATAGAGTTTTATTAGTGTTTGAAAAAAGAAATCTCAGTTCGTTTCCTTGCCAGTTGATTCAATAGTTCATCAATGATAACCTCAGACGATAGACTGATAAATCTAAAAAAATTCAAAGCTTTTGTAAAAAATCAATCAATTATACTGATTTTCAGTACAATATGCAGAAAAGCAAAACACGAAATATTAATTAAAAATTAGAATGAGAATGCAAATATGTAAAAAAAATATTAGGTATTCAACAAATTTAGAAATAGCATTGAAAAAATGTTCCTGATTTGCGAATATAGTGAGAATAATAAAAAATGAAATGAATGCAATAAAAAGATACCGAATAAAAAATGTTTGATGAAGAGGTAAAATAAGGTAAAGGTGAAAATAAAAATTTAGAAATAACATTGTAAAAATTTTCCTGAATTGCTAATATAGTGAGAATAATAAAAAATGAAATGAATGCAATAAAAAGATATCAAATAAAAAATGTTTGATGAAAAGGTAAAATAGGGTAAAGGTGAAAATAACAAGGCGAAAAACCATAAGCAAAGAAATTTATTACCACTTGAAATTTCTAAAAAATAAAAACAAAAAATAAATTCACTTAAATGCGATTTAAGTGTACCCAAAGATAATGATGTGCGCCGCAGGCCTCTCCCAACCTAGTCCAGATTATGAAAGCTAGGCCTTGTCTGTTACGAGATAACTTCGCGCAAGCCCAATTCAGCAGCTGCATGGGAAATGAGGACATTTTTGGGTAAATCGGGGTCGCCTAACAAGAATATAATTTTAGTGGAATTTTTTGAGCAAGCCTTGATGCTTAAAACGTTGAAAATGTGAGTTTTTTCAATGTTTTCTATCTGCGCAGTTTTGGAAAGCTACCCAATCTTTCAATGTTGCACCTATTAAACATAAATTTTCAAACAACCTGGCTATCCAGCATCCTTTTCAGGCCGCCTTACCGGTGCCTGCTTTTTGTACAGCCGGGTGTCTGCTTTTGCATTCATTTGGTGTGGCTGTAATTTGGCCACTCGGTGGGCGTTTCTGAAAGAGTCATATAAGACCACAAAAGAGGCTAACGCATGTAGCGGGATTCATGCAGCCCAAATTCACTTAGCGTTGGAATTGTTACAATTAATTAAGATTTATGTCTGATGCGTTCATTGAATTGTGTTCATTGCATTCATTGGTGTGATTTTTAAATTTTGGCTGCTGGGTGGGAGTTGCAAAAACAGTCGGTAGACGAAAAAAAGAGATGTAGTGAGCACCCATGTAGTGAGACACATGCAGCCTAAACCAAAAGGTATCGCCATCATGCATTTATCTTAGTCCATTTAGCCAAGATTTCCTTGGCGCTTGATTGCTAAATATTGCATTAAATTAATCCATTGAATGAAGTGGAATTGAAGAAAGCAAAATAAAATGTCAAATAATGGTCAAAACCAAAAAGGAAACCAAAAATAGATAAAATTAAAATGCTTCGCAAGAAACCAAAGAGTTAATGCAATAGAAAATTGCAACAAAAGATAGTTAGCATATATGAATCGAAGAGAAAACCAAATAATAAAAGTGAAAACTAAACAAATATTTGAACTCTCAGTTGCAAATTTGAATTCCCTTTGAAATAAATTTGAATAAGAAGAAATACTAATTAGCTCAACAAAGAGCAAACATCACAAAAAACATTGATTTAACTTATAGTGGAAATAAAAAATAAAAGTGATTTAATTTAGAACAATTAATAACAGACATGAAATAAAATCCGGCGCAGGGGCTTGGCCTCCTCGTCCAGCTCCATGTCCATGTCCTCGCCGGTGCTGGCGGTGTTGGTGGTGTTGGTGAAGGAGGAGGGCGGGAGAGGCGGCGGCGGCATGGCGGCCAGGCCGACGGGGATGGCGGCCGGCAGACTGGCTGGCCCTGAATTTGCCAATCCATTTCCTGCTTCGCCTGCAATCGGGGCAGAGATCGATTCCAGGGCACTGGCGGGCTTGACGCCTGGCTGTGGCCAGGAGCCTTTCAGGCATCCCAGTGAATATCTTTCTAGGCAGAAGAGGGAGAGGTTGAAATTTGCAAAAAAAAAATTGGCAAATTTCGATCTCTCGCTCTTCTGACTAGAAGGATAGGATGACTGAAAGACTCCTGGCAGCCGGCTAGTGGATTTGGGGAAGAGGGAGAAAAGGAGTTCAAGCGCGCCAGTGGATGCAAGAGAGAGTGTTTGGCGGGGGAGGGAATGTGTGAGGATACCTGTGCAGGCCTCATGAGAGCCTGAGTGGGGCCCTGTCTGCACCGCCGAATGGTGGGCTCTGAAGGCTTAGCCTAGCTGCAATAGCACCCACATCCTCAGGCCACACCGGACGCGCTTAGGATTGACGCCACTGTTTTATCTGTACTGCCTAGAGGCTGAGAGATAGCAAATTGGCCGAGCCTTCCCCAGGGAGGAGCCTGCAGACTCTGTGAGCTTGTCGAAGCCTCTTCTTCGCCTCATCCCGAGCGCACTTCAATCGTGGCAAACGAATTGTGGAGTGTGGTTCTGCTGGCTCCGCGGTCGATGATTGTGTGCACCCCAGGAGGGAGAAGGAGGGAAAGGACTGGGGGACGGCCCCAGAGGCTAGAAGGCTGCACCTGTGCTGGTGTCCGGAGGCGGGGGCGGCGGAGGCATGGCCATGGCTGGCGGCGGGAAGCCCGGCATTCCGGGCGGAGGACCGCCTGAGAAATGTTGAGATTTTAGTTTTGGCTACAAAATTTAGCTTTTTTGGTGACCGGGAAGCCTGGAAGAATTGAGTTGGTGACATTTAGATTCTGGGCCTTGCTTTTGCGTGAAACTTGCAGCAACTAGGCGTAAAGGAAGGTCAACCAATTGATCGAATTGAATTTAGCGGCATAGAATTGAGCAGAAGAGTTTTTTGGGGAAGAAGAGAATAGGAACACCAACCGAAGCTCATGCTGAGGAAGGCGGAAGAAGACGGTCAGCGATCAAAGACGCATAGAGAAAACTTCCTGCCACCACTTGAGGTCTGGCGGCTACCTGGTGAGAGGCGGTGTGCGGGCGCACAGTGCGGAGGCAAGATGCAATGGCTGCCCGAGTACCCTAGGGCCTACTACTAATCTGCGCGCAACGCCCCAAAAGCGCTTTTGAAGAAGGGTGATTGAGGAGGGAGGATTCAAGAGAGATTGAGAATTTTCATTTGTATGATAGCAATATTTGAGATATCTTTATTGGAAACATTGCTTGAAAGTATGATAATCGGGAAAGCATAGAATTGTGAAACATAACAATCGGTGCTTGGATAAAAACAAGACCTGATGCTGGAACCTAAATTTGTATTCGGTGCTTACTTTTTTGGTCAGATGTTATTTTTCAGATGAATTCGGGTGAATTCAGATGAATTCAGATGAATGATTGAATCAAGTTTGTGCCACTGCCAAATTTTAAAGTCAAAAAAACTGGTAAAATGCTTATATTTCATAAATTCCGTCTATTCAAGCGGCAAATATTAAAATATCGAATTCTATGCAACGAAGCTTCATCAATTCATGCTCTTTTTTACATTGTTTGGTTTTTTACATTGTTTGCTACCCACTGTAACGGAGAGGAAGGCAATGCGATTTCTATACACAATCTCCTGAGCTAGCAGAATGTCTGCTAAAATATGCTGTCACTGATCATTCATCATTTTTTAGGTTATAACTTTTTCAAAATTTGTCAAGACTTGTGCAAAAAGGGTCCAACCTGTCAGAAGCTATCTCTGTGCAAACGTGAAAAAAATTAAAGTGGAAAGAAAGGTGTGGAGG
>JASANA010007815.1:0-2500 GCA_030248095.1 Ptycholaimellus sp. GST1_10 | reverse complement strand
TCAGCTAGTTTCATCGAAAAACCATGGACTTATGCATGTTCAAATTTTTGAAACATCAATATTTTGGGTTTTTGTCTATAAATCAATAAATAATAAAAATTTTCAAAATTCCTTATAGTAGCTTCAAGATATCACCACGACAGGGGTATATGCCAAAACTCAACTGCTTTTATTGAAAAACCATGGTTTTATGCATGTTCAAATTTTTGAAACATCAAGATTTTGGTTTTTGACTATAAATCAAGAAATAATAAATATTTCAAAAATTCCTTTTGCCAGCTTTGAAATGTTACTTAGACGGACGTATCTGCCAAAAACCAGCTAATTCCATTGAAAAACCAGTGATTTAGGATTTTTCGTAATTTGAAACATCAAAAAATTGAGTTTTGGGCGAAAATCAAAAAATTACGCCAAGCGCCAAAAATGGTCCCGAGGCACCGCCTAGGCGGACCTTCATGCAAAAAATCAGCCAATTTCGTTGAAAAACCGCGGAGTACGGGCATGGCACACACACATATTGGGCTGGCGCGAGGGAGCAAGGCGAACCGTCAGCGCCCAGCCCCTCTTTTCGACCCAGGTGTACGTTTTCGGGGTTATTGCTAGATCTTAAAATTGATAAGGCTCCTGCCCCTCGCAGAAGAATCCAATCGTTCTGATTCTTTTTGCATTGGAAAGAGCATCATCAAATTGTCCAAGTCTCGCGAGAAATCGCCCAAAACTTGCAGCAATCATTAGAAAATCACTCAAAACCATTTGTCCGAACTCCTCCTTCTCCTTCTCCTTCTCCTCCGCATCTATTCAATGGACGATAGTAGGTATTCAATCGGCCTGTACTAAAGGCATCAATCGGCAAGGTGCAATAGAATTCTGTGCAATTAATATGGTCTAAGTCTAAAAACGAAGTAATGCGGCTGTGTGGTCAAGTGGCTTGTCTATTAGACTCGACTCCGAGATGACTAGGTTCAAACCTTCTTTGAGCCAACTTTTTTGTTTTATTTTTTGTCTTAAAAGTGGAAGAAATATATGGTACCATCGGCAGACCAAAACTAATACTCCTTTCGCCCAAAAATCGATTGCCCTGAGAAAGTTTCAAGAAATTTCAAGAAAATTTCAATTTCAAGAAAAATGTTTTGCATTATATTATTCATTTTCGAATTTTGTCTTTTTGTTATATTTTTTAAATAAATTTATTTTTTATTCTCCTTTGTAATATTTTATAAATAAGTTTATTTTTTTACTGTTCATTTTCGAATTTTTTCTTTTTGTTATATTTTTAAAATAAGTTTATTTTTTATTCACTTTTTTATTTATCTAATAAAATCTTAACTAAATATATTACCAACAATATAAAATTTGTATTTTTACACTTTATACTATATTAAAAGTGGAAGAAATATCTGGTACCATCGGCAGGCCAAATGTGGGTCTCTTTTCTCAAAATTTGGAATTGCCTCGAGTAAAAAGTCAAGGAAATACAATTTCTACTAGTGGAATCTGCTGCGTCATCTGCATTTTGTTTTTGGGCGCGCATGGAAAGAGACACTGAACTGCGCGCCAAAAACAAAATGCAACTGACCAAGCAGCAGATTCCACTAGTAGAAATTGTATTTCCTTGACTTTTTACTCGAGGCAATTCCAAATTTTGAGAAAAGAGACCCACATTTGGCCTGCCGATGGTACCAGATATATATATATATGCGGACAGACGGACGCAAAAATGGGGTAACTGCTTAAGCTGGCCTTGGCCGCCCGCCGCTTCGGGCAGGGCGCCAGAGCTCCTCCGGCCTCCGGGCACGGGTGCTACGGCCCCTACGCTTCGCCTAGCATGCTTCGCATGCTAGGCTACGCTCCGGGGCCTCCGCACCCATGCCCTCCGGCCTCCGGAGCTCTGACTGCCCTGCCCTCCGCGGCAGGCGGCCTTCGGCCGCGCAAAAATACAAGACCATTGCGAGTGTCTAAAAATAACAATTTATTATAAGCATTATTGTAAACTAATCGGCCGAGGGAAAGTGACCATTGCCCGATTGAGTGCAAGGTGCAGTAGTTCCGGTGGGTGGCGGTGAGGAGGTTGGACAGTGGTAGTGGGAACCTCCGCCGACTCTCACTCCCGCATAGTACGTACCGGAGACAGCGGTGCAAAACAGCTGCAGTAAATTTGTGCTTGAAAATTGATTGCTCTTGTCTACAAAAATGCAAACGAAAATGTATCTTCGAAACTTTCATTTCAGGAACTTGAAAAGCGGCTAGAGCAATAACTAGTTATTAATTTTAGAGAAGCTTGAGCTGCATATTGAAAGGTGCGTTGCTGAGCTTGATAGAAAAAAGAAGCTTGGTGAGAACTACGTATTTTTTCCTTGCAAAATGAGCTAGGCACAAACTTGACAAGATCTTTTGCCTTATTAATTATGAACGAAGACGAAAAATAATAAAATTACTATTTAATTTATGGTCTTTAAGCATCTCGAAATAAGTATTTATGCCATATTTTAAAAAACATCAG
>JASANA010007810.1:0-32590 GCA_030248095.1 Ptycholaimellus sp. GST1_10 | reverse complement strand
TCACATAAACAAACATGATGAATCAAAGCCAAAGATACCCGCTACGTCGTATCCAGCAGAACCTACGGGTTGCCAATGCACCAATGGAGCTTCCTTCCAGCCCAGGAAGCGTTGTGGAAAAGAGATTGTTGCAGGGGAGGCGTCAGCTGGAGATGTCAACTCAAAGACGACTTATCCGTCTTCTCAGCAGCGAGGCGAGAAGATCATGGTGATGGTTGCACGGCTCCTTCTCAAGGCCAACCCCGTCGCCCTTTTAGTCTGCCTGTTATTACTCTCCCCAACATCAGAGTTGGTAGGACTTGGAGATCATCATATTCCCCTACAACGACAAGAATGTGGAGGCCGCCTGCCTGGCCTACATCCCCGTCTACTTCCCCTGGCGCTAGTGCCAGGCCAACACTTCCCCCTATCTAAATCTTCCCCCCTCCTTCTTTCCTCAGTGCCTAGACGTGGAGAAGGATGTGGAGAAAATCGGGCCTGCGGCAGCCATCACCAAGCACTTGGGGCAGATTCCTAGGAGCTGAAGAACCGTGGCCTCCTCACCGAGATCTGCATAGAGAATGCCCTCTGCTGCGTCAAGCGCTCCCCTAGCTGTCACAGTCCCTCACTATTTCCCTCTGAGTGCAAGTGGTGCAGAGCAGCAGCTTCACAAAGCAGAAATGTGAGAGTGGTACGTGGCAGCTCCAAAGGCAGATGATGCGGGACTGATTCAGAGCCTGCAGCCTCGCTCTGAGCCTGCAGAGACTCCAGATTCCCTCCTACTCCCAACCTGCCCCTTCAATAGCTGACAATTGCAGTCCAACCAGAAGCTGGGCAAGCAGCGCCGAGTGACCAGCTTCGGCTTTGGCCAGGGGTCTGCCAGCCAATGTACACCTTTCCATCTTTCCTTCCTCTCTTCTACACCCTGACTCAAGCCCATATTTGCTGGCCTGGAAAGGGTGATGCAGTGTGGTGGGGAGGAGAAGATGGTGTGCATCATCTTGAACTACCATTGCACCAAGTTCAACAGCATCCACCTCAACCTTCTCTGGGCAGAACTGCTGGAGCAGCACGCTGCCATAGCCTACACCTACCAGCAACTCTATCTGTGACATGGCTTCAGGGGTTGGGGAAATGAGGTGTGCTCTGGTTGAGGAAGAGGAGCGGGGAGCGGATAAGGCCAAGGGAGAAACGAAGAGGAGGAATTGAACAAAGGGGAGGAAGAGGAGTTCCAATGCTGCGCCACCCTCAACCAGCCCGCAGCCACCCATACTCCGCTCACGCTCACCACCGGCCAAAGCCAAAGGAGGTCCTCGTCTGGGTTTTCTTCTCATTACACGGTGCAGTGCAATAAAACGATGAAGATCCAGAACACTGAAGGTCTGCTGCCCAGAGCAGTGCTGACAAAGCTGGTGGCCAAGGCGATCGGGGAAGAGGCCGTCTCCATCCAAGGAGAGAACTCCAAGGGCAGGTTAAAATCCACCACGAATGCTTCTGCTGCAGGTTCTGCTTTGGATTGATGCGGCACCGGCTGTAAATGATGACATGACGGATGCAGAACAGGTTTAGGCTTCAATCGCCACTGTTGTCCTTGCCTTGGAGCTGCCCATTTCTTAGTGACCTCGTTGCCAGTTCCAACGCTATCATCATGGAACTGGATGCCAGACTGCAAGGAGCGTACAGATGCAATGCCATCATGGCTTCCCCAAATTGCCTTCGGCTGCATTCACCATCATTCCTCCAAGCTCCACCGAGTCAAGAAAATGCTCACCAGCTGCTGTTGGATACTGGTGCTGGCCCCAACTCTCCCAACAACCTGCAACAAATTGGGTTCACATAAAAATTGCCTCATTGTCAAACCCTCTAACCCTCCAAGAATTTCCAATTTTCCAGACACAACTCGGTAACCTACAACTCAGCTGTGTTGGATGAATCTGCTAATGGATGCCAAGTACAACTTCATCTACGAAACTGAAGATGGCGGCTCTGATCGAGCGTCATATTCCTCACCAGTCACTACTCCTTCTTTACCCTTTCTTTCTCTACATCCCTGAGCCGGGTCCCTGTTACCAGGCATCGAGGAAGACCAGCAACGCCATCACGAACAACGCATGCTCTCCTGAACAAATCAAGGTCAACTGGAATCTATTAGCCAATCGCCTCAATCGCTATCCCGCACTAATGAGACGTAAAGCCCCCGTATCCAATCTCCCCAATAACGATAAGTGAGCACCAACCCTTTCTTCTCCAACAAGGTGAGCAAGAATACCCTGTCTTGAGAGGGTTTTCTCTTCTACCTCCGTAATTGCATGCTGGCCCTTCAATTTGCTTCAATTCCCAATCAGATCGGGGATTTCAGTATTGGTCCAGCTCCAAAGTGTGCAACACCAGCTCCACCCCTCACTACGCTGGGCCTGAGACGAAAGGTGGGCGCTTTGAAGAAAAGCAAGCACAGGGTTAAAATGGAGGAAGAATGGGCAGGCTGGAAGCCGCGGGGAATGCCGGCTTTGGGAATGCCGGCCTTGCACCCCCACTCGTGCCTACAACCCTCTCTGCTACGCGCATCTATTGCATCAGCCTGCGAACCCCAAAGGATTCCTCAATGGCTCCTCCGGCTACCAGCCACTGCAAGACCAGAAGTGAGTCGGAACTGATCTCCTGCAGCCGCTGCTCAGTCTCGGTTCACCTCGCCTGCCTTCTCAAGGAATGTGGAGCTACTGCCGTCCCAACTCCAAGCTGGCCACGGCCTACACACACCCGAGCTCAGAGGTCTGCTGGCCCCGACTACCTCAGAGACAAGCTCCTCACCAGCCCTGCCGGAGTGGCTCAAAGCAAAGCGAGCATTTCAGCGCGGACATGGAACTGAAGCAGCATTTGCAGAACCTGAGCAGAAACCAGCAGATAATTTTAGATGGAGGTGAATTTTGCCCTCAAAAAACATTCTCAGAAGTGCAGTTGGTTGCAGAAACATGAGCTCTATGCAAGCAGGTGCTGCTGGTCCTTTTACCTATCAGCCAGCAAGTCTTTTAGTTGAGGTCTGCACTGGAGCTGGTGAAGCTGAATGGCTACAACTACCATGACAGCGTTCTTGTCTGCCGTAGCCTCACCATCGCTGAAAGTGAGCTCTTCCAGATCATTGTATTGAGTGCTGGCAGTTTTGTGACTGTAGAGCATGCTCAGGGGGAGTGTAACTGGTTGGTGCACTGCACCAAGGCGTACGTCAGTCACCTCAACCTCCCCATCCACTTTACCCAGTCCACCCTGGGGAGCTACTACTGTACATGGACCTCAAGTTCTTTTGTTCACCTTTGCCTTTCCCTCCTTTTTCTAAGAGTGCTGTATATCCCCAGTGGGATGGCCAAGGCCTCGAGGAGGCTCTTGGGACCTGGTAGAACGATCAAGACTTACAAAGCTTTCAAAAAGCCAAAGGCCTCATCAACACTGCTGCCCTCCATCTGGATACCGTCGCTGTTCTGCCCTGGGTGGCTGATCAGTATCAGTTCACGATGGGCGCTCAGGCACTCTGCCATCGTTCTACGACTGTCCAGATGAATATGGAAGTTATTTCTGTCTCGTTCAACTGCCCATTTGCCTGGGGCTAATTGAATGGATGATGCCTGTTCTGCAGGAACTGAAATTCCGCAATTTCCAAGCCTGTCACCGGCCCCTCACCGGCCAGCCCATACACACCATTTCTTTTCTGGGTGAACATCCCATCATCTCCCAGAAATCCAAAGGTGCCACCAAGGCCCTTCTGCTGACTGATGCCCCACTGGCCCAATTGCCCATCAACAAGTTTGAGAACTGCAGCGGTCGCTGGTCCATTTACTCCTTCCCCGAGATGGAGCTGGGGCATTTGCAAACCTTCCTGGCCCATGCATGCCATGTATTTTCTTGACCTTTTCTCACCGTACCTAAGGATCTCATGAGAAACACCTCAGGACATGGGCCATCCACGAGGCCTGGCCAGCTACGGCCACATCATCATCACTCTCCCCAGATGCACCTTCCAGCCCACTGCCGCCACCTACATGGACAGGTGCCAGCAAGTTGCTGGCGGCGAGGCAGCCACCTATTTGGTATCATTCTAGACCATCATTCCAGCAAAGCAATTCTGAGCAAATGAGATTAACAGGTGGAGGTGGAGGCCTGGGTGAGGGCGCAGTCCTATGCCAAGTTCATCTTCATGGACCCCATCCCCAGCGCCAACATTGTCATCAACTACAAGATCTGGAGTCAGCTCCAGCATGGTTTCCAGGCCTACCTCACCTACATCGCCCACACAACATTGGCTACTACACACACACCCTCGCCCTCAATGATCTCAGCCTGATCACCAATGATCTCAATGAGGCTGGCTTATTGAAGCTGTTGTACAACTTCCTCTATATTGTTCGGGGTGGAATCCTCTACACACTCTCCAAGGTTTCCGCGCTCTCCAAGGCCTTTCCGCGCTCTCCAAGGCCCTGGACCGCCTGTTGGCTCATCACCTCCGTTCACAGCTGGAAACCAATCGCATTTTCCCCAGCAATTTCCATGGATTCAGACCCCGCAGATCAACCACATCTAACCTACTCTCCTACCAAACATACCTTCTAAAGGAGCAGGCCAGTGGACGGCAGGTGGACGTGATCTACATAGACTTTAGCAAGGCGCTGAAAGAGTGTCACATGCCAAGCTTCTCCATGTCTGTGCCATGCTCGGTTTCAGCCAGGACCTCTGCAGACTGCTGGAGGACTTCATCACAGGCCGCAGCTTCCGTGTGAGAATTGGAGAAAGCCTCTCTTCTGCCCTCCCTGTCCCATCATCAATAGTTCAGGGAGGCTCGTCCAGTCCTCTGCTTTTTAATGTCTACATGCTCACTTTAGCCTGGCAGATTAACCAAATCCCAGGGCTCGTGAGCTGGTTCTACGCCGACGACGTTCGCCTAGCAGCTCCCTCCCAGCCCGGCATCTCCTCCCAGCCCCTGCAAGCAGCGCTGGCCGCCCTCTCTAAATGGGCAGATGCATGGCAGCTTCCTGTCTCCCCTCAAAAATGCTCTGTCTTCCATGTAGGTGGCGATGCAGGCGGAAACTACTGGCTGAATGGAACTGAGCTGCTTTTATCCCCTCCTGGCACCTCTGTCGTGACCTAGGCATCCAGATCTGCCCAACTTTGTCCAATGGCCCTCAAATTTCAGCATCCAGTCCAGGCGCAGCCGAAAAAGCAAACTTTTTGGTCAAAAAATGCTTCACATACCCTAGTTCTCAAAACTCTGTCCACAGCTTATATACAACCTATATAAGACCTCACTTTCTCTAAATACGCATGCCAAACCTGGTCTCTTGTAAAAAAATGCGATATCAACAGACTAGAGAAAGTCCAGAAGGCCTTTGCGGTATTTATTTCCGTCAAACTAACAAACAGTCCCCCCAATTAGACTCATTAGGCCACTGCCAAGTGCTACGATGGGACAGCCTTGAGGTGCGCGGGAAATTAACTGACCTTTCTCTGCTCCAGCGCTGCTAGGAAGCAATCAAATCGGCAGCTGATCTGGGTTGCTTGGCAGCCTCCGGCCCAGGCATCATTCCCACCACCTCCACTAACTCTCCCACCCTTTCCCTTCTACCCACCAGGCCCCAGCCTCACTCTCCTCCCCAGAGGCCAGGAAGCATATATTCCATCATGGCTGCCCTATTTCTTCTTCCCGAGCCCATTCACACCCTCAGAGAGCCGCCATCATTTAGAGGCTCCTGCACTGCGAGGGAAAGCCGTGGCTGCTGCCTGACCGCACAGGGTTGGAGAGGATTTGGTACAGGTTGTCGGAGCAGTCGGTGCTGGCGGGGTGGGGCCTGCTCTTCGCTGAGAGCCCGTGACTCTGGCAAGGCACCCCTGACACTTGCGATCCTTTCAATTTACACTCCAACCTCAACCTATGCCATGCCAACCTCCCTTCCACCCGGCTGCGATCAATTTCTTCTTCTGTTTGGATGCTGCCTTTAGGCGGCTCCTTCTAATCCAGCAGTAAAGCTGTGACAACCCAAAAAAAACTGTCTCTATCAGCCATCCGCAAGGCCATCCCTGAAGAGTTGCACTGCTCTCTAAGTGGTCCGATCGCTTCTGTGTTTAATTACCTGAAAACTAACTGAGAAAAGGCCAAGAAGGCTGGTAATTTGCACACGGCTGCAATGAGGGCGGTCAGGATGGCAGCGCATGTTTAAACACTCATTCCAAGCCTACATTTTGCCCAGCCACAAAGAGTGGGGACCCTGAATTAATAGCTGAACAGTGAAACTGCAGCTCTAATGCTAGTTCTGAAGCTAACAATCCTATAAAGCGACCCAATGGATAAGGCAAGGTTTGAGTAGACAAATGGGCACTTGAATGCAGGTGAAAATTGCTGATCAAAAGTTTCTGAAAACTATTTGGGAGCAGTTGATGCAAAGGGGATGGTAATTAGCTGTACCAAAACAAGCGAGATGAGAGGGGTAGGTTTTGGAAGTGCAATGAGATGCGAGGGAATGCTGAAACTTTGCCAAAACGAATTTACTATTTACCCTGATTCCCTACCCCTACGAAAACGAAACGCAAAGCCCTAAATCGAAATGAGAGGAGTGCTGGGGGTTGAAGGGATAGGCATAGAAGTTGAGGTGCTCGTTACAGCCGTTCTTCTTGCAGCCGTTGCTGCCCTGGGCCATGCCGCCGCTGCTGCTGTCCTGGTTCTCCTCCCGCTCGCCTCCTCTTCCCTTTTCAATCCAGCCGAAAGCAGGAGAGGACAAGAGTTTGAAAAGTGAGCACCAAGGGTGAGGTGAGACAAGAGCAAGAGTGCTCTTGAATCACCAGACGCGCTTGTGAAGAGTGAAGGAGAGGGAAGGCATTGCAGACGCGGAGGGTGGCCCCGTCGCTGCCGCTGAGCTTGCTGGAGGCCCTGAAGACGTGGAGGACGGCCCCGTCGCCACCGCGGAACTTGTAGCCATTGCTGGAGGCCTTGCAGACACTGAGGGTGGCCCTGTTGGCGCCGCGGAACTTGTAGCCGTTGTGAAGGCCTTGTGAGCGCAGTGGGCGGCCTCGACGCCGTCGCTGAGCTTGCTGCCATTGCTGAAGGCCTTGCAGACGTGGAGGGCGGCCCTGGCGCTGCTGCAGAACTTGTGGCCGTTGTTGAAGGCCTTGCAGACGTGGAGGGCGTCCCTGTCGCCGCCGCGAAGCTTGGAGCAGTCTGTCGAAGTCGCGGGGGACGTCCGCGGCGCTGCCGATGAGGCTGAGGACGTTGTTGTAGTCCTTGTGGGTGCAGTAGCTGGCCTTGGCACTGCCGCTGAGCCTTGAGTGGCTGCTGGGATCCCTGAGCCTCGGCATCGTTGCAGAGCCTGGAGGCATCGCTGGAGTACTTGCAGGTGCGGTGGATGGCCCTGGTGCTGTTGCAGAGCCTGGAGACGTCGCCGGAGTCCTTGCAGACGTGGTGGGTGTCCGCGGCGCCGCCGATGAGGCTGTGGACGCTGTAGGCTGTCCCGAGGCTCCCTGTAGCCTCCGCCGCCGTTGCTGGTCCCGTAGATGCTGTAGGCGGGCTGGAAGGGCTCCTCGTAGCCTCCGCCGCCGTCGCTGGCCTGGGAGGCGCTGTAGGCAAGCTGGGAAGGCTCTTCGTAGCCCCTGCTGCCGCTGCTGGCCCCGTAGACGCTGTAGGCCGGCTGGAAGAGCTCCCCGTTGCTCCTGCCGCTGTTGCTGGTCCGTGAGGCGCTGTCGAGCCTTTGGTGGGTGGTCCTGTACCATCGCTGAGCCTTTGGAAGGCGGTGAAGATGTAGGAGTGGGCCTTTTGCCTCTTTTGGTGGCCCTTTTGGCTCTTCTCCCGCCCCGCCTCCTGAGAGCTGGAGGGGGGCCCTTTCTGATCACTTTGTGGGCTTTCTGCCTCTTCTTCTCGCCCCTCCTCCCCTTGACTAGAGGGGGGCCTTTTGAGGTGGTTCTGGGTGGGGTTGAGCTTGGCGGAGGCACTGAAGATGGGCTGGCCAAGCTCCCCGGTGGAGACGGCACTGACGGAGCCCTGGGAGGCGCTGAAGATGGACTGGCCAAGCTCCCCGGTGGAGACGGCGCTGACGAAGCCCTTGGAGGCCGTGGAGATGGGCTGGGGCAGTCTCCCCAGTGGAGGCAATTGTTGATGAAACAATGGAGATTGTTGCCACCCCCGGGGACAGGCTTGCTGGCCTTGTTAGAGCTGTCCGAACTCTGGAAGGTGCCGGAGGTGGGCTGGCCGGTTTTCCCGGTGAAGACGGCGCTGCTGAAGCCCTCTTGACGCTGTAGACAATGGATCTGGCCGCCTTCCTGGCCTCCACTACGTCCTTGTAGCTGAAGCAGGAGCGGCTGAGCTGTTGAAGGAGTAGGAGCTGACTGATGAGGCGGCTGACGAGGGGGTGCTGGCAGAGCTGCTCTCGCTTGAAGTAGTCTGGTTCCCCCGCCCAGGTAGCCGTTGACCTGGTCCCTGTACCCCTTGCTGAGCTCGATGAGGCGGCTGACGTGGTGGCATGAGGAGGAGAGTTGGAGGCTAATGTAGCTGCTGAGGACATTCTTGCCGAGATCCACCACCTACCTCCACCCTCTTGAGCCAGGCCTTGTCCATGCTGAACTTGTTCCTGATCTAGTCCTAAAGGAGGACTTTTTGGAACTTTGTCTCTGATCCCAAGCCCCAAAGAGGGCTGTTGATGTGTGGGAAACGTTGAGGTTCTTGATGGAGACTTGTAGGCGGCTGAGAGGAGGGGCGGGGCACTGTTGCGCGTGCTGACGTCAGCTGTGTACACTGGGGGGCTGGAGAGAAGGTTCTGGAAGCCGATGCGGAAGTTGGGGAAGCCCACGGAATAGTGCTCCGTTCTAGGGCTGGGGTTGTCGGGGAGGGGGTGAGGGGGTCGTGTAGACGTCCTAGGCGAGGTTGAGCTGCTCGGAGCTGCCCTGCTTGGAGTCCCATCCCGCCCTTGATCCCGCTGGAGTTGTCCAGGTTCTCCTCGTTGCCGTTCACCTTGCTCTTGCTCCTCCCCGCGGAAAAGTAGCTGAAGGTGAAGGCTGTCCCCGAAGGCTCCACTGAAGAGTTGCACTGCTCTCTAAGTGGTCCGATAGCTTCTGTATTTATTACTGGGACAACAATCTAACTGAGAAAAGGCCAGAAGACTGGGTCATTTGCACACAGGTCCGAGGTGGGCGGTCAGGAATGGCAGCGCATCTTAAACACTCATTCCAAGCCTACAATCCCCTTCTCAGATCAGCCCCGCCGGAGGGCCGCTGTGGCTGGCGGTGAAGTGGTGTGCAGGAGAGAAGACGGTGCTGATCGTGGACAGCCTCCCCGCCTCCACCTGGGGCTCCAAGGACGACCCGGAGCAGGGCGCGGAAGAGCGTGGCCGCAGTGGAGATGCTGAACCAGGTTAGGCCCAACCCGAAAGCAGAAGCAGAAGGCAGCAGAAGGGAGAAAGCCGTCTGGGCTTCAGGTGGCCGCCGTGGTGAGCTGAGCTGGGCAGAGCTGGAGCTGGAGGAAGCAGGAGCTCAGCCTCTGCCACATCAAGGTCCCCGCGCAGATCAGCAATGAGTGCGGATGCTTTGGGCGTGTCTCTACATCCTGGCCGAAGCCTTTGGAGTGGGCTGGGAGGACTGGATGGGCCCGGAGAAGGACGAGGAGAAGGCCCTGCGCAGCGCCCTCCACCTCGCCTGCCACGCCCAGTTCCTGCCCTCTTATGGACATAGTTCTAGCCATCTGAAGATAGTTGAGCCCTCCTATGTTCCTGGAGTTGCAGCTGGAGAATGCTGGTGGCGGAGATTGACAGAGAGAGAGAGCGGAGTTTAGCGGAGAGCGGAGTTTAGCTAGATTCTTAAAAAAATTTATTGTTAATTTTTTTTACTGTTGCTTTTTGGTATTATCTGAAAAATCATTCTAAGGTGGCCAAGTTTTCTAGGCTCTGTTAGCTCTGTAGTCAAGTTCAAAATTTAGTAAAGATAATTCTTGATAAGGGTTTTAAACTTAATTTCATCACCTTATAGCTCAAACTAGTTTTATGATAAGATGAATAAAATAAAATTTCATACCATTGATGCCCAAGGTAATTTTAAAAGAGCTAATCTTAAAAGAGCTAGCATTAAAAAAGGACCAGCTAAGAGAGAGTAAAACTGAATCGGAGATTCATAATTTCAGTAATGATACAATGATAGCTGTGATAAGTTGGATACAGAATTATTATTCTGTGACCAGATCCTATAGTTCTCGGCTAACTTTTAACCAAATGGGCAATGCTATGTCCACCCGATTCGTGGTCATCTCAGAATCCACCTCTTAAGCACTTTTTCTAAGCCTGGTTGGTAAAAAAATAAAGACTAAATTTCGTCACTAACCCCATCTATTTTTAGAAATATTTGAAAGATAAAAAATCCAAATCAAATTTAATCACCTTGATGGTCATACTATTTTGAGCACAAGCATTAAAAGAATGCTGAAATGGAGATTTACCTTTTCGCTAATATTGATATGCACCAAAAATATTTGTATCTTTTTTTGTTCAAATGATTAATCAATGTTTCTAACATCGGTACATTGATAACTTAGGAAAATGTGATCATTTTATAGAAGAGAAGGTCTATAGAAGAGAACAAGCAATCGTGTGACAGTCGATTTCACCTCATCTCTCTTCCTGGTGTATGCCATTTGTAGTAGGAAATTTTCCTTGGCTTTGCACACGGAGAAATTGATTTTTGGGAGAAAGAGCCTTACTATTGGCTTTTCGATGGTACCAGTTATATGATGGTACCATTTGAGGTTCCATAGACGTTGACCACCCCCAAGCCCATTCTTGGCTTCATATTTATGCAGATTCTCTTTTAATATTTGCACTTAAAATAGCTTGGGCTTGGATGGTAGCACAAAGAGATAAATTCCAAAAGTGGAATACCACCTTATTGAGTCTATCAAATCCTGCCTTTTAACATACGACATAGATCTAACGTTCCTTTAATATGCACAGTATTTTAAGCATTTAAGTAGAGCCATGGGAATGGTGAATGGTACTATTTAAAGTCTCACGATTAGAAGGTCTCTACTGGAAAAAGGAAGTTTTCGCTAAATCTTCAGATAAAGATGTTGAAACTTCTAGTACTTTTCTTTTTGCCGCTTGCCAGCAGCTATAAACGACCTCATTGTCTGTACAATGCGTATGAATACCCCTCTTTCTCAAGCATAATACCTTAGCAAATATAACTTCGTTCAACTGCACCATTGATTCATTTTTTGACCGCGGAGCGGCCAGAAGGGCCGCTCCGCGGTCTATAGAGGTTACTAAACTTTTGTCCTCATATATATATCTGGAAATGCTGGGAACGGGCAAATTCTCAACGGATCTTGACAAACTTTTTTTTTTCCTGAAAGGTAATAATATTTTAGGAAGATCCGGCAAAGGGGAACCGGATTTTGAGCACCTGAAACATTACTTTTTTGGGTAGAAAGGTTCAAAAGGGATCGTGGCTCGGGGCTGGGTCGGGGGGGCCGGATTGTTTGATTCTTTTTGGGGGCGATGGGGTATGCTGTAAAATGCTCAATTCTCAACGGATTTTGACAAACTTTTTTTTTTCCTGAAAGGTAATAATATTTTAGGAAGATCTGGAGGGGTGGAACTGGATCCCGGAGCATTTGAAACATTACTTTTTTGGGTAGAAAGGTTGAAAAATGGGGTATGCTGTAAAATGCTCAATTATCATTGGATTTTGACAAACTTTTTTTTTCCTGAAAGGTAATAATATTTTAGGAAGATTTGGAGGGGTGTAACCGGTCCCGGGGCATTTGAAACATTACTTTTTTGGGTAGAATTTTTGAAAAATGGGGTGTGTTGAGAAATGGTGAATTCTCAATGGATTTGGACAAACTTTTATTTTGCTGAAAGGTATTAACATTTTGGAAGATCTGGAGGGGTGGAACTGGTCCCAGAGCATTTGAAACATTACTTTTGTGGGTAGAAAGGCTGATAAATTAAGAGCTCCGCGGTCACCTATTGCGCTCTGCGCCATATACTTGTTGACGAAGAAACAGCTTTAGGCCTTGTCCAAAACTGAAGCTCATCGACGTCAACTTGCAACTTTTCTTTGATAAATTCTTGGTGAACCAATACCCAGAGCTGGATATTGCAAAGCGACAAAACATTTATCCATAAAGATGTCTCTCTCATCATGAATGACGTGGCCCGCTTATCACCAAGCTGGAAACTGAAGGGGTTATATGTAGAAAATATTCTCTCCCCTATCAGCCTCTTTATGTGAAACCTGCTATAGTGTGAAATATGCCACTATGAAGTAAACTTGGCATCTGAAACGATGCTGAAAACTTGGCATCTGCTTAGATATGAATGCATTTCCGATGCTAGAATGCGAATTCTTTTAACAATTATTATTTTTTCAATGCTTTCAGATGACGATCAATATCAAGTGGACTCCACACTGAATTCATATCCAAGGTAAGAGTCATATACAATGGTAATTGGATGACTTTATTCAGTGATTTAGCAAAACTGTTGCCGTTAAAGGAACTTAATGTCAAGGAATTCAACATGCTTCTTACTGGGTTTCTTTTCATTCCAAGCAGGTAATTGTTATTTTTGTCGATGTAACTCATTATATTTAAAGCTAATTAATGAAAAATTACTAAAATTTAGAAAATGATAAAAATATTTTGGTCTTGTTCTGAAATTCGCCCGCTTCCAAATTTAATCGGTCAAACATTAAATGAAATGGCCGAGCAAGGAATTCAGTTCGCTAGCGATTTATACGTTTATTGCGGCAAAGTTTTGTAGGAAGGAAGCATAGGTCTGGGCTAGGGGCCTTTCTTGACGAACAGGGTCTTTTGGCAGGGATTTAGTCATGAACTAAAATCTTTTAAGCTAAATCATTTTGATGCAATCATCTTTTGGGGGTAGAACAAGCTCCTGACGAGGATCCGCAAGGGACCCCAACTCGGTGCTGCACAGCTACCAGAATGTGATGGTCAAATGCACGGTGTAGTTGCTGTTCAAAGAGACGAACTGAAATCAGGTTTTCGATTTGTTGGCCTAGCGCCAAAGCCCTATTTAGAAGTTTTAAAATTTAAATGTAAGATTTTAAAACTGTTCCGTTTCCTTCAAAATCAAACGTCAACTAGCTATAAAAGACCCAAATTTACAAAATTTCATGTGTCGTTAGTAGTTTGTCTAGCCCTACCTTTGCGCCGTTGCTTAAGCTTTCTCGCTTACATCAGGCTATGATAAGACTCATGATAAAACGAGCAAAAAAAACTGCGAATTCTGGAAGCAATCAGGCAAATGCGGCCGCTACTTCGTTGCCAAACGCTGCACCGTCACCTGTCATCAAGGCTATAAACTTTACAAATTGTATACTGAACTTCTTTTATATTTGAACCTCCAAAAAAATAAGGCCATTTTCAAAGCCTGCAGAGTAAAAAAAAATATTCTCGTCTTTCGAATTGTTTTTTTCACAATACCTAGTTTAAAAATATAATTCCATATGATTGTAGAGATGATGCTGATAGCATCGAGGACGATAGCTCACTAACTGGGCCACATGCTGGGCCTGAAACACATGTACTAATAATACAACTATTAGTTCAAAAACCAAAAGACTATCTAACGGAATCATGTCTTATAAAGGTATTTGAATAAATATTTTTTTCAATTTCAAAACGTTTTTGAAATTGATTGTAATCAGGTGGTTTTCACTGGACAAAATGCTCTATAATAGAGTTGAAGGCTAACCTTGGCTAAAACTTCGGTCCGCTTACAAAAAAGTTTGACCACTGCAGCCGGGTACACTTTCTTCACTTTTAATAATGTTCGTATATTTCAAAGGTACCATATTGGGGGAAGGGGGTATATCTTTTACCCCATCCTTCAAACGGATTTGGAAGGGTTGATTCTCCCTCTTCTTGAAACAGACAGGCAGGGAAAAAATTGGCTGATGACCAGAATCCCCCCAAGGCTTCTACCCCCCCCCCCTCAACGTTTTACCCCCCACCTGTGAAGTATCCCCCCCGACGTAAGTATCCCCCCCCAAAATCATAATTTATGTACGCACGGTCATGCTTTCAAAGCGATTTTTGGTGTTTTTTTACTATAGGTACTATAGGTATAGGTCTGGGTACATCAAACTCGTGATATACTGACTCTATAAAAGGCTTAGGCTTAGTCAAAAAAAAATTGTGGCCTGCGGCAATACCCGGAGCCCCCCCCCCCCCCCGAAGGTTTCACCCCCCAAATGGGTTTCACCCCCCCCCCCCCCCCAATGGTTCACCCCTCCCCCAAGGTTTCACCCCCCCCCCCCCCCAAAGGGTATATATTGAAAAAATTTTTATTAGCTCAAAATGCTTCTCTTTACATATCTCTAAATTTAAACTCAAGGAATTTTTTTCTAAACAACTAAATACCTACTTTTTTTACTGAATCTATACCTAGTTAGTCTATACCGAGTTCGTCATGCTACTAGTTAGTCTATACCGCAATATAGGGCGTAGCCACCTGACTTTTTTTAAAGGCTCGCGAGGGACAAGATGAAGTTCTTACCAAGTTGAGCACTTTAAAACATCAATGAACTCGGTATAGAGCTAGTAGGTACTGCCACAGTCATGGTTGTCCGAGGACTGCCCATGCGCGCTCAGCTTTTGAGTTGAACCCCGAAGACTGCCCCCGGCAGGGCATCTTACTCCTGGTAGGCATGCGCCCGCCATCCGGTATAGCTAACTATGTTTCAAAAAAAGTAGGTATTTAATCATCTACATGAAAATTCCGTGAGTTTAAATTTCCAGATATGTACAGAAGAGTATTTTAAGCTATTAAAAATTTTTTCAAAAAAGAACCTTCCGGGGCGCCAAAACAACTTTTCGGGGGGGGCGAAACTCATCGGCGCGCTTCGGGCTGAAACTGGCGGCGGGGGCTCCAGGTGTCAGCCAAATTGTATAGTGGCAATTGCGTAGGCTTCGCTTGCTGAAGCCTTAAGGCTGAATGCAAACTAGACAAACAACGGCGGTTGCTCTGAGAGCCTTAAAGCTAGACACAAACAAGAATACAAGGCATAATTTTGGGGGGGAAAGTTGGGGGGGGGGGGTAGAAGCCTTGGGGGGGGCAAAACTCTTGGTTGGTCCAAACCGGCTTGCATTGGCGGTAAAAGCCTCTGGCAATCTGTCATCAGTAATTTATCTCTAGTGGTAGAAAATGTTAAATAATATTATTTTATTTTTGCTCATAAATAGATTTGAGTACGTGGGCAGATGCCATGAAAAAAAAAAGATAAAGTCGGGTATGCCGGAAAACATGCCAGGTGGGAGATAAAAGGTAAGTCGTTCAATGTAGGCAATTCGCTCTTCTATGAGGCTATTTTTTGGGAACTTAATCACGATTCACTTGCACTTTTCACACTCAACGCACGCAACATATCAAAGAACACACAAACTACTTTATTCACAGACACAGGCATCTCCACTTCAAAATGCGGAAATGGATTATGTTTATAATTTGTATTAAGAATTGCTAAAAATTACGCGCGACGAGATCGCTCGAAAAAAAAAATTTCAAAGTAATAAAAATTTTTTTTTTTTTTGCAAATAACCTACTGTATAGCTATTAAGCTAACACTGTCCGCAGCATCATATAAAATTTCAAACACTCATTTACTGGTGGGTGAGTCGATGGGAAATAGATCTTGTTCGATTTTTGAAATTTACCATTTTTAAAGATTGTAGTCTGTATTTAGTTTGCTATCGCCGAGAAAAGGAGTTCAACAAAGTATATTGATGATGGTTGGTGCAGAAGAGACAATAGTAATAATTCGGCTTTTGGAAGGCTCTACAGCGGATGGCGCGCGATAGTGGAGCGGATTTATTATAGAGCGATGCGAGTTCGGTGATTTTCTGAGTAGTGTTCTTCCCGTAAGAGGATCGCGAGAGTGGTAACGTCCACGTGATGCTATTACGAGTCCAGTGTGAGCGGAAGAGAGAAAGTGAACAGAAGTGCACGAGAACAATCGAAGAGAAGTAATGTTGAGATGGGTTGCGAAATATATATATATATATATATATATATATATATATATATATATATATATATATATATATATATATATATATATATGTATATATATAACTATCTGGATTGGTCGCGAACCAGCGAATTCTCAACCAAATGGGCTATACTTATTTTTTTCCTGAAAGGAAATTTTTGGCTTTCCAAATCTGGCATAGGGGAACCGGTCCCCAAGCAGTTGAAACATTACTTTTTTGGGTAGAATAGCTTAAAAATTGCAATATACAGTTTTTGCGCTGTAGCACCAGTAATCTTAAGAATTGCACAAAAGACTTGAGTTTTTTTGTTCACAAGTTGTATATAACAATTCCAAATCTGTGCTTACTTTTGCAAATGGTTGAGAAACCACAAACTTACCCTCTTGAGTGACAAACTTTCACACATGACAATAGCATCAATAATCAGTAGCAGCTGAACGGCTTAGATTTGAATAGAAGACTTTGGTTTTTTGATTCACAAGTCGTATATAACGATTCCAAATCTGTGCTTACTTTTGAAATTGGCGGAAAAACCACATACTTACCCTTTTGAGAGAAAATGTTCACCCTTGCAATGAAAACATTCCTCAATTTTTGGCATCTGCTACAGGTAAATGTGGAAGGGGGAATATGCTCCGCGGTCACCTATTGCGCTTTGCGCCATATACTTGTTAAAATATGTCCAAAAGCCGAAATGGGTATGTTTTACTATTTGGTCTTTTTTTTTTCTTTGTGCACCAACCATCATTGGAACTGTGTGCACGAACTGGATACTGAATCTAGGCTTAGTCAAAAGGACTGGCAACGTGGCAACTGCCTAGGCTTTGCTTGCGATGCCTTAAAGCTGAATGAAAATTTGCGGACTCACAAAAATAAAAGACCATATAGTAAAAAATAGCCGCTGAAATCTTGATGTTTCAAAAATTCGAACAAGCATCAATATATTTTTCAATCAACTCAGCCGACATTTCGAGCTCAACTTTAAGTGAGTTAAAATTTTATATGATGCTGCGGACAGTGTTAGCTTTAATCAGGCTATGCATCTATTGGCGATAGCCTATATTAACTTGTTGTACTTTGAAACAGTCAAAACAAGCGATCTTTCTGTCGCGCGTAAAGGTTTTTTAAGCAATTCCTTAATCAGCAAAATTGATAAACATGAATGCCATTTCCAGCATTTCAAATTGAAGGTGGGAGGATGGTCGCGTTTGTGGTCTTCTGTGAACTTGTGAAGGGTAGTTGTGTGTGGTTCTTTGATCCTTGTTCCGTCGGTTGGAGTCTGAAAGTTTATTGCAAGTGGAATATAAACGTCAAAAAAATAGCCTCATAGAAGGAGCGAATGCGAACTGCATTGAACGACTTACCCTGTTTCCATTAGCTGGCATGTTTTCCGGCATACCGACTTAATCTTTTTTTCATGGCATCTGCCCACGTACTGCAAATACTATTTATGAGCAAAAATAAAATAATATTATTTAACATTTTCTACCACTAGAGATAAATTATTTGGCTGATGACCAGGATCCCCCCAAGGCTTTTACCGGCCAACCAAGCCAGTTTTGGACCAACCAAGAGTTTTGCCCCCCCCAAGGCTTCTACCCCCCCCCCCAACTTTTGCCCCCCCCCCCCCCCAAAATTATGCCTTGTATTCTTGTTTGTGTCTAGCTTTAAGGCTTCACAAGCGAAGCCTACGCAGTTGCTTGTCTAGTTTGCATTCAGCTTTAAGGCTTCGCAAGCGAAGCCTACGCAATTGCCACTATACAATTTTGGCTGACACCTGGAGCCCCCCCCAAAGGTTTCACCCCCCCCCCCCCCCCAAAGTTTCACCCCCCCCCCCCCCCCGATGAGTTTCACCCCCCCCCCGAAGAGTTTCACCCCCCCCAAAGGGTACTATATTGAAAAAATTTTTAATAGCTTAAAATACTCTTCTGTACATATCTCGAAATTTAAACTCACGGAATTTTCATGTAGATGATTAAATACCTACTTTTTTTTGAAACATAGTTAGCTATACCGGATGGCGGGCGCATGCCTACCAGGAGTAGGGGCTTGTCCCCTACCAGGAGTACCTTTCAAGATTCCAACTCAAAAGCTTAGACGCATGCTCGTCCTCGACGAGGTCATGACTGTGGCAGTACCTACTAGTTAGTCTATACCGAGTTCATTGATGTTTTAAAGTGCTCAACTTGGTAAGGACTAACTATGTCCCTCGCGAGCCTTTAAAAAAGTCAGGTGGCTACGCCCTATATTGCGGTATAGACTAACTAGTAGCATGACGAACTCGGTATAGACTAACTAGGTATAGATTCAGTAAAAAAAGTAGGTATTTAGTTGTTTAGAAAAAAATTCCTTGAGTTTAAATTTCGAGATATGTAAAGAGAAGCATTTTGAGCTAATAAAAATTTTTTCAATATATACCCTTTGGGGGGGGGGGGGGGGGTGAAACTCTTGGGGGAGGGGTGAAACTCATCGGGGGGGGGGGGGGGGGAAACCCGTTTGGGGGGGGGTGAAACCGTTCGGGGGGGGGGGGGCTCCAGGTGTCAGCCACAATTTTTTTTTGACTAAGCCTAAGCCTTTTATAGAGTCAGTATATCACGAGTTTGATGTACCCAGACCTATACCTATAGTACCTATAGTAAAAAAACACCAAAAATCGCTTTGAAAGCATGACCATACGTACATAGATTACTGATTTTGGGGGGGGATACTTACGTGGGGGGGGATACTTCACAGGTGGGGGGTAAAACGTTGAGGGGGGGGGGGGGGTAGAAGCCTTGGGGGGATTCTGGTCATCAGCCAATTTTTTCCCTGCCTGTCTGTTTCGAGAGAGGGGGAATCAACCCTTCCAAATCCGTTTGAAGGATGGGGTGGAGGAACTACCCCTTTCCCCCCAATATGGTACCTTTGAAATATACGAACATTATTAAAAGTGAAGAAAGTGTACCCGGCTGCAGTGGTCAAACTTGTCTGTAAGCGGACCGAAGTTGCAGCCAAGGTTAGCCTTCAACTCTATTATAGAGCATTTTGTCCAGTGAAAACCACCTGATTACAATCAATTTTAAAAACATTTTGAAATTGAAAAAAATATTTATTCAAATACCTTTATAAGACATGATTCCGTTAGATAGTCTTTGGTTTTTGCAGTAGTGGTTGTATTTGTCGTGCGTGTGTTTCAGGCCCAGCATGTGGCCCAGTTCGTGAGCTATCGTCCTCGATGCTATCAGCATCATCTCTACAATCATATGGAATTATATTTTTAAACTTTGCAATCTAAAAAAACAATTCGAAAGACGAGAATATTTTTTTTTACTCTGCAGGCTTTGAAAATGGCCTTATTTTTGGAGGTTCAAATATAAAAGAAGTTCAGTATACAATTTGTAAAGTTTATAGCCTTGATGACAGGTGACGGTGCAGCGTTTGGCAACGAAGTAGCGGCCGCATTTGCCTGATTGCTTCCAGAATTCGCAGTTTTTTTTGCTCGTTTTATCATGAGTCTTATCATAGCCTGATGTAAGCGAGAAAGCTTAAGCAACGGCGCAAAGGTAGGGCTAGACAAACTACTAACGACACATGAAATTTTGTAAATTTGGGTCTTTTATAGCTAGTTGACGTTTGATTTTGAAGGAAACGGAACAGTTTTAAAATCTTACATTTAAATTTTAAAACTTCTAAAATAGGGCTTTGGCGCTAGGCCAACAAATCGAAAACCTGATTTCAGTTCGTCTCTTTGAACAGCAACTACACCGTGCATTTGACCATCACATTCTGGTAGCTGTGCAGCACCGAGTCCGGGTCCCTTGCCGTTGCTTCTCAGGAGCTTGTTGTACCTTGCGCAGATGATTGCATCAAAATGATTTAGCTTGGAAGATTTTAGTTCATGACTAAATCCCTGCCAAAAGACCCTGTTCGTCAAGAAAGGCCCCTACCCCAGACCTATGCTTCCTTTCCTTACAAAACTTTGCACAATCTAGACGCTATAAAGTGGCTAGCGAACTCGAATTCCTTGCTCGCCATTTTGCATTTTAATGTTTGACCAATTAAAATTTGGAAGCGGGCGAATTTCGAACAAGGAGACCAAAATATTTTTTATCATTTTCTAAATTTTAGTAATTTTTCATTAATTAGCTTTAAATATTAATAAGAGACATGAGCGGACCAAAATTAAGTCTGCCCTTGCTTGGAATGAAAAGAAACCCAGTAAGAAGCATGTTGAATTCCTTGACATTAAGCTCCTTAACGGCAACCATTTCTCTGATCACTGATGAAGTAGTAGTCCAATTACCATTGTATATGGTTGTTCCTTTTGGATATGAATTAAGATATTTGAGATCCCACTTGATATTGATCGTCATCTGAAAGCATTGAAAAAATAATCATAAAAGAATCGCATTTTAGCATCGGAAATGCATTCATATCTAGCAGATGCCAAGTTTTCAGCATCGTTTCAGATGCCAAGTTTACTTCATAGTGGCATATTTCACACTATAGCAGGTTTCACATAAAGAGGCTGATAGGGAGAGAATATTTTCTACATATAACCCCTTCAGTTTCCAGCTTGTGATAGAAGCGGGCCACGTCATTCATGATGAGAGAGACATCTTTATGGATAATGTTTTGTCGCTTTGCAATATCCAGCTCTGGGTATTGGTTCACCAAGAATTTATCAAAGAAAAGTTGCAAGTTGACGTCGATGAGCTTCAGTTTTGGACAAGGCCTAAAGCTGTTTCTTCGTCAACAAGTATATGGCGCAGAGCGCAATAGGTGACCGCGGAGCTCTTAATTTATCAGCCTTTCTACCCAAAAAAGTAATGTTTCAAATGCTCTGGGACCAGTTCCACCCCTCCAGATCTTCCTAAAATGTTAATACCTTTCAGCAAAAAAAAAAGTTTGTCCAAATCCATTGAGAATTCACCATTTCTCAACACACCCCATTTTTCAAAATTTCTACCCAAAAAAGTAATGTTTTAAATGCCCCGGGACCGTTCCCACCCCTCCTGATCTTCCTAAAATATTATTACCTTTCAGGAAAAAAAAAGTTTGTCAAAATCCAATGATAATTGAGCATTTTACAGCATACCCCATTTTTCAACCTTTCTACCCAAAAAAGTAATGTTTCAAATGCTCCGGGATCAGTTCCACCCCTCCAGATCTTCCTAAAATATTATTACCTTTCAGGAAAAAAAAAGTTTGTCAAAATCCGTTGAGAATTGAGCATTTTACAGCATACCCCATTTTTGAACCTTTCTACCCAAAAAAGTAATGTTTCAGGTGCTCAAAATCCGGTTCCCCTTTGCCGGATCTTCCTAAAATATTATTACCTTTCAGGAAAAAAAAAGTTTGTCAAGATCCGTTGAGAATTCGCCCGTTCCCAGCATTTCCAGATATATATATGAGGACAAAAGTTTAGTAACCTCTATAGACCGCGGAGCGGCCCTTCTGGCCGCTCCGCGGTCAAAAATGAATCAATGGTGCAGTTGAACGAAGTTATATTTGCTAAGGTATTATGCTTGAGAAAGAGGGGTATTCATACGCATTGTACAGACAATGAGGTCGTTTATAGCTGCTGGCAAGCGGCAAAAAGAAAAGTACTAGAAGTTTCAACATCTTTATTTGAATATTTAGCGAAAACTTCCTTTTTCCAGTAGAGACCTTCTAATCGTGAGACTTTAAATAGTACCATTCACCATTCCCATGGCTCTACTTAAATGCTTAAAATACTGTGCATATTAAAGGAACGTTATATTTATGTCGTATGTTAAAAGGCAGGATTTGATAGACTCAATAAGGTGGTATTCCACTTTTGGAATTTATCTCTTTGTGCTACCATCCAAGCCCAAGCTATTTTAAGTGCAAATATTAAAAGAGAATCTGCATAAATATGAAGCCAAGAATGGGCTTGGGGGTGGTCAACGTCTATGGAACCTCAAATGGTACCATCATATAACTGGTACCATCGAAAAGCCAATAGTAAGGCTCTTTCTCCCAAAAATCAATTTCTCCGTGTGCAAAGCCAAGGAAAATTTCCTACTACAAATGGCATACACCAGGAAGAGAGATGAGGTGAAATCGACTGTCACACGATTGCTTGTTCTCTTCTATAGACCTTCTCTTCTATAAAATGATCACATTTTCCTAAGTTATCAATGTACCGATGTTAGAAACATTGATTAATCATTTGAACAAAAAAAGATACAAATATTTTTGGTGCATATCAATATTAGCGAAAAGGTAAATCTCCATTTCAGCATTCTTTTAATGCTTGTGCTCAAAATAGTATGACCATCAAGGTGATTAAATTTGATTTGGATTTTTTATCTTTCAAATATTTCTAAAAATAGATGGGGTTAGTGACGAAATTTAGTTTTCATTTTTACCAACCAGGCTTAGAAAAAGTGCTTAAGAGGTGGATTCTGAGATGACCACGAATCGGGTGGACATAGCATTGCCCATTTGGTTAAAAGTTAGCCGAGAACTATAGGATCTGGTCACAGAATAATAATTCTGTATCCAACTTATCACAGCTATCATTGTATCATTACTGAAATTATGAATCTCCGATTCAGTTTTATTCTCTCTTAGCTGGTCCTTTTTTAATGCTAGCTCTTTTAAGATTAGCTCTTTTAAAATTACCTTGGGCATCAATGGGATGAAATTTTATTTTATTCATCTTATCATAAAACTAGTTTGAGCTATAAGGTGATGAAATTAAGTTTAAAACCCTTATCAAGAATTATCTTTACTAAATTTTGAACTTGACTACAGAGCTAAGAGAGCCTAGAAAACTTGGCCACCTTAGAATGATTTTTCAGATAGTACCAAAAAGAAACAGTAAAAAAAATTAACAATAAATTTTTTTAAGAATCTAGCTAAACTCCGCTCTCCGCTAAACTCCGCTCTCTCTCTCTGTCAATCTCCGCCACCAGCATCTCCAGCTGCAACTCCAGGAACATAGGAGGGCTCAACTATCTTCAGATGGCTAGAACTATGTCCAGCAGGGGCAGGAACTGGGCGTGGCAGGCGAGGTGGAGGGCGCTGCGCAGGGCCTTCTCCTCGTCCTTCTCCGGGCCCATCCAGTCCTCCCAGCCCACTCCAAAGGCTTCGGCCAGGATGTAGAGACACGCCCAGCATCCGCACTCATTGCTGATCTGCGCGGGGACCTTGATGTGGCAGAGGCTGAGCTCCTGCTCCTCCCAGCTCCAGCTCTGCCCAGCTCAGCTCACCACGGCGGCCACCTGAAGCCCAGACGGCTTTCTCCCTTCTGCTGCCTTCTGCTTCTGCTTTCGGGTTGGGCCTAACCTGGTTCAGCATCTCCACTGCGGCAACGATCTTCGCGTACTGCTCTGGGTCGTCCTTGGAGCCCCAGGTGGAGGCGGGGAGGCTGTCCACGATCAGCACCGTCTTCTCTCCTGCACACCACTTCACCGCCAGCCAGTGGCCCTCCGGGTGGACGATCTGAGAAGGGGATTGTAGGCTTGGAATGAGTGTTTAAACATGCGCTGCCATCCTGACCGCCCTCATTGCAGCCGTGTGCAAATTACCAGCTTTCTTGGCCTTTTCTCAGTTAGATTTCAGTAATAAATACAGAAGCGATCGGACCACTTAGAGAGCAGTGCAACTCTTCAGTGGAGCCTTCGGGGACAGCCTTCACCTTCAGCTACTCTTCCGCGGGGAGGAGCAAGAGCAAGGTGAACGGCAACGAGGAGAACCTGGACAACTCCAGCGGGATCAAGGGCGGGATGGACTCCAAGCAGGGCAGCTCCGAGCAGCTCAACCTCGCCTAGGACGTCTACACGACCCCCTCAATCCCTCTCCTACAACCCCAGCCCTAGAACGGAGCACTATTCCGTGGGCTTCCCCAACTTCCGCATCGGCTTCCAGAACCTTCTCTCCAGCCCCCCAGTGTACACAGCTGACGTCAGCACGCGCAACAGTGCCCCGCCCTCCTCTCAGCCGCCTACAAGTCTCCATCAAGAACCTCAACGTTTCCCACATCAACAGCCCTCTTTAGGGCTTGGGATCAGAGACAAAGTTCCAAAAAGTCCTCTTTAGGACTAGATCAGGAACAAGTTCAGCATGGACAAGGCCTGGCTCGAGAGGGTGGAGGAGGTGGTGGATCTCGGCAAGAATGTCCTCAGCAGCTACATTAGCCTCCAACTCTCCTCCTCATGCCACCACGTCAGCCGCCTCATCGAGCTCAGCAAGGTGTACAGGGACCAGGTCAACGGCTACCTGGGCGGGGAACCAGACTACTTCAAGCGAGAGCAGCTCTGCCAGCACCCCCTCGTCAGCCGCCTCATCAGTCAGCTCCTACTCCTTCAACAGCTCAGCCGCTCCTGCTTCAGCTACAAGGACGTAGTGGAGGCCAGGAAGGCGGCCAGATCCATTGTCTACAGCGTCAAGGGCTCCAGCAGCGCCGTCTTCACCGGGAAGCTCGGCCAGCCCACCTCCGGCACCTTCCAGAGTTCGGACAGCTCTAACAAGGCCAGCAAGCCTGTCCCCGGGGGTGGCAACAATCTCCAGGGTTCCATCAGCATCGTCTCCACCGGGGAGACTGCCCAGCCCATCTCCAATGCCTCCAAGGGCTTCGTCAGCGCCGTCTCCACCGGGGAGCTTGGCCAGTCCATCTTCAGCGCCTCCCAGGGCTCCGTCAGTGCCGTCTCCACCGGGGAGCTTGGCCAGCCCATCTTCAGTGCCTCCGCCAAGCTCAACCCCACCCAGAACCACCTCAAAAGGCCCCCCTCTAGTCAAGGGGAGGAGGGGCGAGAAGAAGAGGCAGAAAGCCCACAAAGTGATCAGAAAGGGCCCCCCTCCAGCTCTCAGGAGGCGGGGCGGGAAGAAGAGCCAAAAGGGCCACCAAAAGAGGCAAAAGGCCCACTCCTACATCTTCACCGCCTTCCAAAGGCTCAGCGATGGTACCAGGACCACCCACCAAAGGCTCGACAGCGCCTCACGGACCAGCAACAGCGGCAGGAGCAACGGGGAGCTCTTCCAGCCGGCCTACAGCGTCTACGGGGCCAGCAGCGGCAGCAGGGGCTACGAAGAGCCTTCCCAGCTTGCCTACAGCGCCTCCCAGGCCAGCGACGGCGGCGGAGGCTACGAGGAGCCCTTCCAGCCCGCCTACAGCATCTACGGGACCAGCAACGGCGGCGGAGGCTACAGGGAGCCTTTTCAGACAGCCTACAGCGTCCACAGCCTCATCGGCGGCGCCGCGGACACCCACCACGTCTGCAAGGACTCCGGCGACGTCTCCAGGCTCTGCAACAGCACCAGGGCCATCCACCGCACCTGCAAGTACTCCAGCGATGCCTCCAGGCTCTGCAACGATGCCGAGGCTCAGGGGATCCCAGCAGCCACTCAAGGCTCAGCGGCAGTGCCAAGGCCAGCTACTGCACCCACAAGGACTACAACAACGTCCTCAGCCTCATCGGCAGCGCCGCGGACGTCCCCCGCGACTTCGACGACTGCTCCAAGCTTCGCGGCGGCGACAGGGACGCCCTCCACGTCTGCAAGGCCTTCAACAACGGCCACAAGTTCTGCGGCGGCGCCAGGGCCGCCCTCCACGTCTGCAAGGCCTTCAGCAATGGCAGCAAGCTCAGCGACGGCGTCGAGGCCGCCCACTGCGCTCACAAGGCCTTCACCAACGGCTACAAGTTCCGCGGCGCCAACAGGGCCACCCTCAGTGTCTGCAAGGCCTCCAGCAATGGCTACAAGTTCCGCGGTGGCGACGGGGCCGTCCTCCACGTCTTCAGGGCCTCCAGCAAGCTCAGCGGCAGCGACGGGGCCACCCTCCGCGTCTGCAATGCCTTCCCTCTCCTTCACTCTTCACAAGCGCGTCTGGTGATTCAAGAGCACTCTTGCTCTTGTCTCACCTCACCCTTTGGTGCTCCACTTTCAAACTCTTGTCCTCTCCTGCTTTCGGCTGGATTGAAAAGGGAAGAGGAGGCGAGCGGGAGGAGAACCAGGACAGCAGCAGCGGCGGCATGGCCCAGGGCAGCAACGGCTGCAAGAAGAACGGCTGTAACGAGCACCTCAACTTCTATGCCTATCCCTTCAACCCCCAGCACTCCTCTCATTTCGATTTAGGGCTTTGCGTTTCGTTTTCGTAGGGGTAGGGAATCAGGGAAAATAGAAAATTCGTTTTGGCAAAGTTTCAGCATTCCCTCGCATCTCATTGCACTTCCAAAACCTACCCCTCTCATTCGCTTGTTTTGCTACAGCTCAATTACCATCCCCTTTGCATCAACTGCTCCCAAATAGTTTTCAGAAACATTTGATCAGCAATTTTCACCTGCATTCAAGTGCCCATTTGTCTACTCAAACCTTGCCTTATCCATTGGGTCGCTTTATAGGATTGTTAGCTTCAGAACTAGCATTAGAGCTGCAGTTTCACTGTTCAGCTATTGATTTCGGTCCCGCTTCTTTGTGGCTGGGCAGAATGTAGGCTTGGAATGAGTGTTTAAACATGCGCTGCCATCCTGACCGCCCTCATTGCAGCCGTGTGCAAATTACCAGCTTTCTTGGCCTTTTCTCAGTTAGATTTCAGTAATAAATACAGAAGCGATCGGACCACTTAGAGAGCAGTGCAACTCTTCAGGGATGGCTTTGCGGATGGCTGATAGAGACAGTTTTTTTTGGGTTGTCACAGCTTTATTGCTGGATTAGAAGGAGCCGCCTAAAGGCAGCATCCAAACAGAAGAAGAAATTGATCGCAGCCGGGTGGAAGGGAGGTTGGCATGGCATAGGTTGAGGTTGGAGTGTAAATTGAAAGGATCGCAAGTGTCAGGGGTGCCTTGCCAGAAGTCACCGGGCCTCAGCGAAGAGCAGGCCCCACCCCGCCAGCACCGACTGCTCCGACAACCTGTACCAAATCTCTCGAACCCTGTGCGGTCAGGCAGCAGCCACCGCTTTCCCTCGCAGTGCAGGAGCCTCTAAATGATGGCGGCCTCTGAGGTGTGAATGGGCTCGGGGGAAGAAAATAGGGCAGCCATGATGGAATATATGCTTTCTGGCCTCTGGGGAGGAGAGTGAGGCTGGGCCTGGTGGGTAGAAGAAAGGGTGGAGAGTGAGTGGAGGTGGTGGAATGATGCCTGGGCCGGAGGCTGCCAAGCAACCCAGATCAGCTGCCCATCTGATTGCTTTATAGCAGCGCTGGAGCAGAGAAAGGTCAGCTAATTTCCCGCGCACCTCAAGGCTGTCCCATCCTAGCACTTGGCAGCGGCCTAAATAGCCTGATTGGGGCGATTTTGTGTTAGTTTGACGGAAAATAAATACCGCAAAGGCCTTCTGGACTTTTTCTAGTCTGTTGATATCGCATTTTTTAACAGGAGACCAGGTTTGGCATGCGTATTCAAGGTGAGGTCTTATATAGGTTGTATAAGCTGTGGACAGAGTTTTGAGACTAGGGTATGTGAAGCATTTTTTGACCAAAAAGCTTGCTTTTTTGGCTGCGCCTATGCATGCTGAAATTTGAGGGCCATTGGACAAAGTTGGGCAGATCTGGATGCCTAGGTCACGACAGAGGTGCCAGGAGGGGATAAAAGCAGCTCAGTTCCATTCAGCCAGTAGTTTCCGCCTGCATCGCCACCTACATGGAAGACAGAGCATTTTTGAGGGGAGACAGGAAGCTGCCATGCATCTGCCCATTTAGAGAGGGCGGCCAGCGCTGCTTGCAGGGGCTGGGAGGAGATGCCGGGCTGGGAGGGAGCTGCTAGGCGAACGTCGTCGGCGTAGAACCAGCTCACGAGCCCTGGGATTTGGTTAATCTGCCAGGCTAAAGTGAGCATGTAGACATTAAAAAGCAGAGGACTGGACGAGCCTCCCTGAACTATTGATGATGGGACAGGGAGGGCAGAAGAGAGGCTTTCTCCAATTCTCACACGGAAGCTGCGGCCTGTGATGAAGTCCTCCAGCAGTCTGCAGAGGTCCTGGCTGAAACCGAGCATGGCACAGACATGGAGAAGCTTGGCATGTGACACTCTTTCAGCGCCTTGCTAAAGTCGATGTAGATCACGTCCACCTGCCGTCCACTGGCCTGCTCCTCTAGAAGGTATGTTTGGTAGGAGAGTAGGTTAGATGTGGTTGATCTGCGGGGTCTGAATCCATGGAAATTGCTGGGGAAAATGCGATTGGTTTCCAGCTGTGAACGGAGGTGATGAGCCAACAGGCGGTCCAGGGCCTTGGAGAGCGCGGAAAGGCCTTGGAGAGCGCGGAAACCTTGGAGAGCGCGGAGAGGATTCCACCCCAACAATATAGAGGAAGTTGTACAACAGCTTCAATAAGCCAGCCTCATTGAGATCATTGGTGATCAGGCTGAGATCATTGAGGGCGAGGGTGTGTCTGTAGTAGCCAATGTTGTGTGGGCGATGTAGGTGAGGTAGGCCTGGAAGCCATGCTGGAGCTGACTCCAGATCTTGTAGTTGATGACAATGTTGGTGCTGGGGATGGGGTCCATGAAGATGAACTTGGCATAGGACTGCGCCCTCACCCAGGCCTCCACCTCCACCTGTTAATCTCATTTGCTCAGAATTGCTTTGCTGGAATGATGGTCTAGAATGATACCAAATAGGTGGCTGCCTCGCCGCCAGCAACTTGCTGGCACCTGTCCATGTAGGTGGCGGCAGTGGGCTGGAAGGTGCATCTGGGGAGAGTGATGATGATGTGGCTGTAGCTGGCCAGGCCTCGTGGATGGCCCATGTCCTGAGGTGTTTCTCATGAGATCCTTAGGTACGGTGAGAAAAGGTCAAGAAAATACATGGCATGCATGGGCCAGGAAGGTTTGCAAATGCCCCAGCTCCATCTCGGGGAAGGAGTAAATGGACCAGCGACCGCTGCAGTTCTCAAACTTGTTGATGGGCAATTGGGCCAGTGGGGCATCAGTCAGCAGAAGGGCCTTGGTGGCACCTTTGGATTTCTGGGAGATGATGGGATGTTGACCCAGAAAAGAAATGGTGTGTATGGGCTGGCCGGTGAGGGGCCGGTGACAGGCTTGGAAATTGCGGAACTCCAGTTCCTGCAGAACAGGCATCATCCATTCAATTAGCCCAGGCAAATGGGCAGTTGAACGAGACAGAAATAACTTCCATATTCATCTGGACAGTCGTAGAACGATGGCAGAGTGCCTGAGCGCCCATCGTGAACTGATACTGATCAGCCACCCAGGGCAGAACAGCGACGGTATCCAGATGGAGGGCAGCAGCGTTGATGAGGCCTTTGGCTTTGTAAAGCTTTGTAAGTCTCCATCGTTCTACCAGGTCCCAAGAGCCTCCTCGAGGCCTTGGCCATCCCACTGGATATATATGCACTCTTAGAAAAAGGAGGGAAAGGCAAAGGTGAACAAAAGAACTTGAGGTCCATGAACAGTAGTAGCTCGCCAGGGCGACTGGTAAAGTGGATGGGGAGGTTGAGGTGACTGACGTACGCCTTGGTGCAGTGCACCACCCAGTTACACTCCCCCTGAGCATGCTCTACAGTCACAAAACTGCCAGCACTCAGACAAATGATCTGGAAAGAGCTCACTTTCAGCGATGGTGAGGCTACGGCAGACAAGAACGCTGTCATGGTAGTTGTAGCCATTCAGCTTCACCAGCTCCAGTGCAGACCTCAACTAAAAGACTTGCTGGCTGATAGGTAAAAGGACCAGCAGCACCTGCTTGCATAGAGCTCATGTTTCTGCAACCAACTGCACTTCTGAGAATGTTTTTTGAGGGCAAAATTCACCTCCATCTAAAATTATCTGCTGGTTTCTGCTCAGGTTCTGCAAATGCTGCTTCAGTTCCATGTCCGCGCTGAAATGCTTGCTTTGCTTTGAGCCACTCCGGCAGGGCTGGTGAGGAGCTTGCTCAGGTAGTCGGGGCAGGAGACCTCCAAGCTGGGGTGCGCGAAGGCCGTGGCCAGCTTGGAGTTGGGACGGCAGTAAGTCGCATTCTCCTTGAGAAGGCAGGCGAGGTGAACCGAGACTGAGCAGCGGCTGCAGGAGATCAGTTCCGACTCACTTCTGGTCTTGCAGTGGCTGGTAGCCGGAGGAGCCATTGAGGAATCCTTTGGGGTTCGCAGGCTGATGCAATAGATGCGCGTAGCAGAGAGGGTTGTAGGCACGAGTGGGGGTGTAGGCCGGCATTCCCAAAGCCGGCATTCCCCGCGGCTTCCAGCCTGCCCATTCTTCCTCCATTTTAACCCTGTGCTTGCTTTTCTTCAAAGCGCCCACCTTTCGTCTCAGGCCCAGCGTAGTGAGGGGTGGAGCTGGTGTTGCACACTTTGGAGCTGGACCAAATACTGAAATCCCCGATCTGATTGGGAATTGAAGCAAATTGAAGGGCCAGCATGCAATTACGGAGGTAGAAGAGAAAACCTTGAAGACAGGGTATTTGTTCACTTGGTTGCAGATAAAAGGGTTGGTGCTTATTATCGTGCACCGGGATATTGGATACGGGGGCTTTACGTCTCATTAGTGCGGGATAGCGATTGAGGCGATTGGCTAATAGATTCCAGTTGACCTTGATTTGTTCAGGAGAGCATGCGTTGTTCGTGATGGCTTGCTGGTCTTCCTCGATGCCTGGTAACAGGGACCCGGCTCAGGGATGTAGAGAAAGAAAGGGTAAAGAAGATAGGACTGGTGAGGATGATGCTCATCAGAGCCGCCATCTTCAGTTTCGTAGATGAAGTTGTACTTGGCATCCATTAGCAGATTCATCCAACACAGCTGAGTTGTAGGTTACCGAGTTGTGTCTGGAAAATTGAAAATTGGAGGGTTAGAGGGTTTGACAATGAGGCAATTTTTATGTGAACTCAATTTGTTGCAGGTTGTTGGGAGAGTTGGGGCCAGCACCAGTATCCAACAGCAGCTGGTGAGCATTTCTTGACTGTGGAGCTTGGAGGAATGATGGTGAATGCAGCCGAAGGCAATTTGGGGAAGCCATGATGGCATTGCATTCGTACGCTCCTTGCAGTCTGGCATCCAGTTCCATGATGATAGCGTTGGAACTGGCAACGAGGTCATGAAGAACTGGGCAGCTCCAAGGCAAGGACAACAGTGGCGATTGAAGCCTAAACCTGTTCTGCATCCGTCATGTCATCATTTACAGCCGGTGCCGCATCAATCCAAAGCAGAACCTGCAGCAGAAGCATTCGTGGTGGGATTCGAACCTGCCCTTGGAGTTCTCTCCTTGGATGGAGACGGCCTCTTCCCGATCGCCTTGGCCACCAGCTTTGTCAGCACTGCTCTGGGCAGCAGACCTTCAGTGTTCTGGATCTTCATCGTTTTATTGCACTGCACCGTGTAATGAGAAGAAAACCCAGACGAGGACCTCCTTTGGCTTTGGCCGGTGGTGAGCGTGAGGCGGAGTATGGGTGGCTGCGGGCTGGTTGAGGGTGGCGCAGCATTGGACTCCTCTTCCTCCCCTTTGTTCAATTCCTCCTCTTCGTTCTCCTTGGCCTTATCCGCTCCCCGCTCCTCTTCCTCAACCAGAGCACACCTCATTTCCCCAACCCCTGAAGCCATGTCACAAATCGTCTGGTAGGTGTAGGCTATGGCAGCGTGCTGCTCCAGCAGTTCTGCCCAGAGAAGGTTGAGGTGGATGCTGTTGAACTTGGTGCAATGGTAGTTCAAGATGATGCACACCATCTTCTCCTCCCCACCACACTGCATCACCCTTTCCAGGCCAGCAAATATGGGCTTGAGTCAGGGTGTAGAAGAGAGGAAGGAAAGATGGAAAGGTGTACATTGGCTGGCAGACCCCTGGCCAAAGCCGAAGCTGGTCACTCGGCGCTGCTTGCCCAGCTTCTGGTTGGACTGCAATTGTCAGCTATTGAAGGGGCAGGTTGGGAGTAGGAGGGAATCTGGAGTCTCTGCAGGCTCAGAGCGAGGCTGCAGGCTCTGAATCAGTCCCGCATCATCTGCCTTTGGAGCTGCCACGTACCACTCTCACATTTCTGCTTTGTGAAGCTGCTGCTCTGCACCACTTGCACTCAGAGGGAAATAGTGAGGGACTGTGACAGCTAGGGGAGCGCTTGACGCAGCAGAGGGCATTCTCTATGCAGATCTCGGTGAGGAGGCCACGGTTCTTCAGCTCCTAGGAATCTGCCCCAAGTGCTTGGTGATGGCTGCCGCAGGCCCGATTTTCTCCACATCCTTCTCCACGTCTAGGCACTGAGGAAAGAAGGAGGGGGGAAGATTTAGATAGGGGGAAGTGTTGGCCTGGCACTAGCGCCAGGGGAAGTAGACGGGGATGTAGGCCAGGCAGGCGGCCTCCACATTCTTGTCGTTGTAGGGGAATATGATGATCTCCAAGTCCTACCAACTCTGATGTTGGGGAGAGTAATAACAGGCAGACTAAAAGGGCGACGGGGTTGGCCTTGAGAAGGAGCCGTGCAACCATCACCATGATCTTCTCGCCTCGCTGCTGAGAAGACGGATAAGTCGTCTTTGAGTTGACATCTCCAGCTGACGCCTCCCCTGCAACAATCTCTTTTCCACAACGCTTCCTGGGCTGGAAGGAAGCTCCATTGGTGCATTGGCAACCCGTAGGTTCTGCTGGATACGACGTAGCGGGTATCTTTGGCTTTGATTCATCATGTTTGTTTATGTGA
>JASANA010007808.1:0-19204 GCA_030248095.1 Ptycholaimellus sp. GST1_10 | reverse complement strand
GAAACAGCACAATATTTTTTATTTTCGAATTTTTTCTTTTCGTTATATTTTTCAAATAAGTTTTTTTTATTCACTTTTTCAATTTATCTAATAAATATAAATTTTATATTTTTAGATTGTATACTATATTAAAAGTGGGAGAAATATCTGGTACCATTGGCAGGCCAAATGTGGGCCTCTTTTCTCCAAAATTTGGAATTGCCTCGAGTAAAAAGTCAAGGAAATACAATTTCTACTAGTGGAATCTGCTGCATCATCTGCATTTTGTTTTTGCGCGCATGGAAAGAGACACTGAACTGCGCGCCAAAAACAAAATGCAACTGTCCAAGCAGCAGATTCCACTAGTAGAAATTGTATTTCCTTGACTTTTTACTCGAGGCAATTCCAAATTTTGGAGAAAAGAGGCCCACATTTGGCCTGCCAATGGTACCAGATATATATATAAATGGTACCATCGGCAAGCCGAAAGTAAGCTCTTTTCTCCCAAAAAACAATTGCCCCGAGTGTAAAGTCAAAGAAATTTCCCTACTACGAGTGGAATCTGCTTGTGGGGCATTTGCATTTTGTTTTTGCGCGCAGTTCAAGTACTCTTTTCATGCGCGCTCAAACAAAATACAAGTGACACAGCAGATTCCACTCGTAGTAGGGAAATTTCTTTGACTTTACACTCGGGGCAATTGTTTTTTGGGAGAAAAGAGCTTACTTTCGGCTTGCCGATGGTACCATTTATTTCTTCAACTTTAAAGATACCAAAATAAATTCATTATTTTTATGCAGAAACATTCAAATAAACATTCTTGTTCATAAAAATTATTTTGATTTATGTTCTATATTTTTATTAGTTCTTTTTTTAAATTTTAATTTCCTTGGCCTTATACTCAAAAACATTCGATTTTTGGGAGAAAAGAGTTTTACTTTTGGCTTGCCAATGGTACCATATATTTCGCAGGGTGATGATGACCAGTGTGATGATACCAAGAGAAAAGACCCTAAAAAATTTGCTTTGGTAATGATATAGCTTTAATTGAAAACATTTGAAAAAAAATTTTCCATGAAAAAACAGAGCTTTACTTTTAGCATGCCGCTAGTACCAGTTATTTATTCAATTTTAATAAAAACAATAAAAGTAAATGCCAATGTCAGGATTCGAACCTGCTAGATTAACCTGGTGGCCAATCGCTTTCACCACTACACCACCTATCCGTCTATCTTTGTACATGACTAAAAGGTTATATGATTGAACAAAGCCCAAGAGCCAAGGACGCAGGTGTGGGGGGGGGGGGTTAAATGAATACCTACACCCGTTCATGGAGTAGATGCGAAGAAGGGAAGAAGGGAAGAAGGGAAGGAGTTCATGCGGCACTTTTGTTTTGCGATTTTCTCTATCAAATCTTAACTTATATGCAGTTTTTCGCGAGTACCCCCCATAATTTGATGTTGGCCTTTCCATTGCAGCAAAAATCAGTTCAATCCGTGCTGGCTGGGCTGAGAAAAACTCTTATCAATTTTAAGATCTGGCAATAACTCTCAAAACATACACCTGGGTCGAAAAGAGGGGCTGGGCGCTGACGGTCGCTGCGCTCCCTCGCGCCAGCCCAATATAGACCCACACCCTATTTTGGGGTGAATGCTTAGTACTGCCCCCAGGCCAAGTCCTGGGCGGCAGTTCAAAAATAAGAAGAACGGCAATTAGAAATCGCTGTCAAAAAGCAATACCGCATTACTTAGGGCTTCAAAAATAAATCGAACCGATTCCACGGATCCTTGAAGGACATTAATTTTTAGGGCACTGAAAATTGTTGAATATTACAAATACATTGCTGCATTTCTTGACCATCTGACTTATGTCAAATAGATGAGTTTCTTGAAGGAGAAGAGGCAGTGAAAATGAAAATGGCCTTGATCCTTCTCACACGGCCTTGATGAACTTGCTGATGTATTGGGTCTGGCTGGATAGACATGCTCAGGCCTCCATCGCCATTCTCACTGTTCTCCGTCATCACTGCGACGGTGAGAGCTTCTTTCATGGCAGGGCTCACTCTATTCAACCCCTTTTGCCAGCTAATAACCTTAGTCAACGAGGATGAAGATAGGTGTAGCATTCAGCAGAGCTTGGCTACAGGAGCTTGAGATGCGGCACTGGCAATACCTACGCAGCGTGACCAACAAGCGCCTGGTAGGCTCCTTTGGCAAGCTCCTATCTCTGGGCTTGCGTCCCATGGCCTTTACCAATTGAGCGTGCTGCGGGCAAGCCCGAGTTCGGCACCTTGGACAACGGCTGGCAGGCCAAGATCTCCATCCCGGTCAGCATCCAGGCGATCAAAAACGCCGCCCCCCTCCAGCTGCCCACCTACAATCCCAGCGGCTGTGCCCAGGGTTCCTGACTGTCTTCGGCCCAGCTTCCTCCCCCATCCAGTCCTGGCACTGTTGGCAGGGCAGGAGCGGGTGCAGAAGTTGACGATCGGAACCTAGGAACTCGCCAGATCAAAGAGGAGGAAGAAAATTTAGCTAGGGTGAGAGGAAAGGAAGATGGCGGGTAAAGGTGAGCCAACAAATTTTGCGCATGTACCTATGCTATGATACTTTTGATCTTCTAGATATTCTTTATGAAGATTTCCGTCGTTCACTGGCCGCCATGGAGGGGCACCTACTGGTGGTGAATGGACAGCTGGAGCAGGCAGAGGATTGCAAGAACCTCCAGGTTTATTCCCAGTATTCCACATTCGACCAGCTGGCATTCGGCAGAGCTTGGCTGTAGGAGGTCGAGTTGCGGCACTGGCAGTACCTTCGAAGCGTCGCCAACAAGCGCCTGGTAAGCTCCTTTCTCAAGCTCCAATCTCTGGGCCCGCGTCCCATGCTCTTTACACAATTGAGCGCGCTGCGAGCAAGACCGAGTTCGGCGTCTCTGTCATCGGCTGGGAGGCCACGATCCTCGACCCGGCCAGCATCCAGTCGATCAAAATCACCATCCCCCTTCAGATGCTCGCCTACGATCCTAGCGGATGTGAGGAGGGTTCCTGCTGTCTTTCCTCATCTTTCAATAGACTACCTTCTGCCTGCAATGCTGCATGTCAAGACACTCAAGAGAGTGCAGAAGACATTCGAATGTTGAAGATGATGCTGTTGCAGGCCGGGCTACAGACGATGAACGATCAGGCAATGCTGAATCACTAGTGAGCATTGCTTGTTTCCAGCTGAATTCTTTGGTTTATGCAAGTATTAGCCATTCATTCTTCATTCTTCATTGGAGAACCCCGTCTTCTTCTCAGAAACCCAGAACAAGTGCCCACGGGCCATCATGCTCGGTTGCCAATCTATCTCATCCACCCAGCTCCTTGCTAGAGTCCGGGCCATGCAGATCAAACTGCGATATAGAGGTGGCGGAGGCCTAGTTCCAGCCCCTCAGTTTACACCTGCCCCAGTGCCACCCAGCGGATGATTGAGAAGCTCAACCTGGCCAAGGCGCTGTTCTATACTCTACCAGCCCTTATTGTAACAGTTATTTGCCAACTTCAAATCTGAGCATTGGCCAGAGGAGGCAGAAATTTAATCCAAACTCCCATTGGTGTCAAAATGCGAAGAAAATTGACAGGAGTTCGCTAGTGTGGAGGAGGTCAAATGCATATCAACGTTCATCCACTACCTTCAAATCGGCGACTTCAACCGCCTGGTAGAAGCGGAGGGCGAAAATCCCTCAGCCGAAAGTGGAATGATTCCCTTGTTTTGCGTCTGCTCATAAGCCAAAGCTCAGTATGCACCAGCCAAAGCATAGCATGAGAACTGCAGCGATTTTCAAAGGGTTTGACAAATGGAACATTGAAGGAGACTGAGCAGAGACTACACGCGAGTCGGGCTCCCCAAACGGGGACAGACCAGAGTTTGGCTCGCGGTTCGTGCCCAGGATTTCGCTGATAAGGTTCATCTCAGAGCTTCTGTTGAGAGAAGATTGGCTATTTTTACTATTGGTACATTTATTCTGTGATACTTGACTCTATAAAAGGCTTAGGTTTAGTCAAAACAATTTGCATAGTGGCAACTGCGTAGGCTTCGCTTGCGAAGCCTAAAAGCTGGGCTCACACATGACCAAATTAGTAAATGTAACAATAGTAAAAAAATGCCGGGTTTTTCATAGTTAAAGGCTGACCACGCTGCTAATTGTGTACTTGACTTTGAAAATTTATTATTCCCTGATAACTAAATTCGAATTACTACCAAAAAATGGGTCTGAAATAGGAACTAAAATAACCGATCTTTCTATTGTTTGATTGTTAGAGCTGCAAGCTTGATCCTGACGCTAATAAGGCTAGCCATAATGCAATCGTAAAGCTGCTGGGACTTTGAATACACCCCCACACTTTCACCAAATATGAGCAAAATATTTCAGCACGCCGGACAGGCCAAGCCAACGTGCTGGAAAATATATCCCCCGCCCGTGCTCCACAAGATCTACGGAAACAAGACATCATCAAGTGGCCAATTTTTTCTACCCACAACAAATAATTGCCAACTGATTCTGCATTGAGGCCGACCTGAAGCCGTATCCGTTCTCAAGGACTGGAGTGTCAGATTAAAATCAGCTCTTCATCATCATCTTTAAAATCAAATTTACAAAACAATACGGGCTTTAATTTAATCATTTAATTTTATATCATGGATTGTATTGTGATCATTGATTATCATTAAATGATTCCGTTCTTTGTTTTTATTCGATAATAACAGGCTACCAGCACTGCTATATGCATGCAAGTGATGAACACAAATGCACGCAAATTCAAAACAAGGTATTCTCGGCTGCTGCCAAGATGCGCGGCCTTTGTTCCAGATAAAAAGCAAAGCAATTCCTTTTAACTGCTTTAAGATACTGCCGCAGCAAACGTATCTGCCAAATCTAAGCTGAGTTTATTGAAAATCCAGTAATTTATGGATGTTCGAATTTTTGAAACATCAAGATTTTAGGTTTTTGACTATAAATCAAGAAATAATAAATGTGTTGAAAAATTCAATATATCACCATTAGAGACGTACATGCCAAAATTCAACTGATTTCATTGAAAAACCATCGATTTATGGATGTTCAAATTTTTGAAACATCAAGAATTTAGGTTTTTGGCCATAAACTGAGAAATAACAAATATTTCGGAAATTCCTTTTGCCAGCTTCAAGATAGCACCTCGACGGACATACCTGCCAAAAATCAGCCAATTTCGTTGACAAACCAGTGATTTATGAATTTTCGTACTTTGAAACATCAAAAAATTGAGTTTTGGGCAAAAATCGAAAAATTAAGTCAAGCCCAAAAAATGGCCTGGAGATATCACCCAGGCGGACTTTCATGCAAAAAATCAGCCAATTTCGTTGAAAAACCAGTGATTTATGAATTTTCATACTTTGAAACATCAAAAAATTGAGTTTTGGGCGAAAAACGCAAAATTACGTTAAGCGCAAAAAATGGCCTGGAGATACCACTTAGTTGGACCTTCATGCAAAAAATCAGCCAATTTGGTTGAAAAACCGCGGAGGCCGGGCCCCGGAATGACATATATATATATATATACTAGTAATATAGGTCAGTGGCCGCGCTTCGCGCAGCCACATTTAGTTGAAACCAGTTCCAAACGTACCTTAAACATGCTCACCTTTCAGAAAAAGGATTTTAAACGTATAAATGCAATGTAAATAAATTAGCGTATTGGGATTGAATAGGAAGCAATTTAACATTTCTCTGTGGCATATAAGGTTCCCGTGGAATGTGAAATATTCACAAACATCTATCAATGCGTCAATTTGAGGCTATTACAAACATGTAAGAAGAGCCAGGTTCCTTAATACGTATCTTTCTCGATGTTACAAATAACATTAGCCTGCTGTTGCCTGCATCACACTTTCCTTGCGTTTAATTTGTCTTGAAGAATTACTTGAATCATTCCAAAAACATTGGGCTCCTGGGTAGGCCAGAAATCGAAAAATTGGCATCAGTCAATCTATTTTTTTTGAAATATTTTACTGAAATCTTTTTAAACTAATTGATGGATTTTAAGCAAAACTGTTGTAGCTTTAATTTAAAAAAAAGTCCGACAGAAAATGTTGAAAATTGGAGAAGCTATGAAGTTCCAAACTCAAAAATTGCCCAAAAATCGCAAAAATGCCAACGTTTTCGATTGTTTCACATTTTCAACATTTTCCGTGCATGGATCCCCCCAAATAATTTTGAATAACTCGTCAAGACTGATTCATAGAGTTATCATATGCCAGTATAAGTAAAGAACTCAGGGAGCGCCGAGACCCCTCCCAAACTGGCATCACGCGTATATAATAAGATATATATGCGGAAAGACGGACGCAAAAATGAGGTAACTGCTTAAGCTGGCCTTGGCCGCCCGCCGCTTTGGGCAGGGCGCCAGAGCTCCTCCGGCCTCCGGGCACGGGTGCTACGGCCCCTATGCTTCGCCTAGCATGCTTCGCATGCTAGGCTACGCTCCGGGGCCTCCGCACCCATGCCCTCCGGCCTCCGGAGCTCTGACTGCCCTGCCCTCCGCGGCAGGCGGCCTTCGGCCGCGCAAAAAACTCCTATTCCGTTGCAGAAGCAAAAATTGAATCTGCCTATGAAAGTGTGGAAATTTTCCGCTACATGCAGCGCTGTTAGAAGTTCCCAACATGGCATGGGCCTTGAAGTTTGTTGAGTGCAGGAGAAAAACGTGTAAATATTCATCTTAGTCCTGGGCCTCACAATTGGATTTGTGCTTGGATGGCTGTGTGTGCCATTATGCTGTGAGCAGTGGAACGGTCACCGGGTGGATGTGAATGAGAAGGAGGTTCCACACTGCGCTGTGAATGGAACAATAAGCTAAAACATTTTCATCTTTCCAATTAAGAACAGTAACCTTCAAGTTGAGGACCGTAACTCGTAATTAGAGTATTTTTGGTGGAAACGAGGAAACTAAGGGGATGGTTTTGTTTTTGCCAGGCCGCGGCTTTGTTTATTGCTTCTAAAATGTGATTGGAAAGCCTAATCCGTATCTCTAAAGAAAACGTATTTATCTTACGCTGTGATCTTAGACTATGGAGCAAATGGTAAGCATATGCATAATATGCATCAAAATGTACGCTCTAGCGCCTTTCATGCTAGTCAAATTTTCATTCTTTTCTGTAGTTTTGGCTACCGTTTGCTGCAAAATTGTGATGAATCTTTTGAAAAGTTTCTTTGAAGTTAATCAAGAATTAGCATTGCAAAAAGCCCCGTGATCCTCTATCAATAGGCGATCGATAGAGGTCTGGCTGATTCCGACAAATGCCCTCAACTCCTCAACAAAATACCTAGCCACTATAGCACGACATAGCCGCAGTAAACACTTTCTAAGCCCAACTTCCATCAACCCAGACCTCAATCACGTGTTTTTTGTGTCTTCATGTCTCAGACAGAGTCAAAACTCCCGATCCTTTGATCAAATTTGCAAATAAGGGGCATTGATGAGGTTGCTTTTGCGTTGCCCTTGACTCAAGAGGTAAGAGGTGGGGGAAGAGTCACGCCTAGTCCACAACCCCAATACATTCATCTCATTCACCACTCCATCATCATCGATCCCGGAGGCTGCCCACATCATTTATTCTTGCTTGCTTTCACTTCAGGTACACTTTTGATCTCCTTTGAAAACCTTCCACGTGAACTTTGCCCCCGTTTTCGCTTTATGGTGCGTGAGAAATATTCGTTGAAACATGAATCACCACCCCGGAGTCTCTCTCAAATTCGTTCCTGATGTGTGACTCAATGAAGACTACTCAAAAATTATGGAGTATATGTCTCTGAGAAATGCTGCTTTGACAGAGATTGTAAGCACTGTCACCTCCCGCCCCTGCAATGAAGATTCTGGCAGTAGTGCTTCTTCTCTGTCTCCAGCGAGTGTCAGGGAGTGAGTGCGGACGCTTGGGTGGCTGCCATTGTGGCCGATCGCCGCTGGGTCGCCAGATTCGACCGCTCATCGTAAACGGCACCAGGGCCCAGCCCCATCTTTGGCCCTGGCTCCTTTCGCTCCAAGGTTGCGTCCTCCTTCCACCCCTCTCCACTCATGACAAGCATCTTAACGGGTATCCAAAAAGACTTCTTTGCAGCGCAATTCTATAAAGTCATAACTTTGTTGTCTCTTCAATATTGACAGTTCCTCGAAATCGAGGCCTCCAAAAGCAAGGCCGTTAGCCAGTAAGCTATGGATAGTGATAGATTGCTGAGGGTTGAAGTGTACTCGCGAGGGCGCGGCTACGAGCACCACTGCGGGGCGAGCCACATCCGCGTCTCCGAGGACCTGGAGGCGTCCGATCTGGCCATCACTGCACTCCACTGCATGCGCAACTGCACTGCCGGCGGCCTCGCCTGCACCGACATCAGCCGCCACTACATCCTTGTAGCAGGGGAGCACAGGTGGGGCGCTTGGAGAAAATAGGAGGAGGAGGAGGGCGTGGCTACAAGCACCTCTGCGGGGCGAGCCTCATCCGCGTCTCCGAGGACCTGGAGGCGTCCGATCTGGCCATCACTGCGCTCCACTGCATGCGCAACTGCACTGCCGGCGGCCTCGCCTGCACCGACATCAGCCGCCACTACATCCTTGTAGCAGGGGAGCACAGGTGGGGCGCTTGGAGAAAATAGGAGGAGGAGGAGGGCGTGGCTACAAGCACCTCTGCGGGGCGAGCCTCATCCACGTCTCCGAGGACCTGGAGGCGTCCGATCTGGCCATCACTGTGCTCCACTGCATGCGCAACTGCACTGCCGGCGGCCTCGCCTGCACCGACATCAGCCGCCACTACATCCTTGTAGCAGGGGGGCGCAGGTGGGGCGCTTGGAGAAAATAGGAGGAGGAGGAGGGCGTGGCTACAAGCACCTCTGCGGGGCGAGCCTCATCCGCGTCTCCGAGGACCTGGAGGCGTCCGATCTGGCCATCACTGCGCTCCACTGCATGCGCAACTGCACTGCCGGCGGCCTCGCCTGCACCGACATCAGCCGCCACTACATCCTTGTAGCAGGGGAGCACAGGTGGGGCGCTTGGAGAAAATAGGAGGAGGAGGAGGGCGCGGCTACGAGCACCACTGCGGGGCGAGCCTCATCCGCATCTCCGAGGACCTGGAGGCATCTGATCTGGCCATCACTGCACTCCACTGCATGCGCAACTGCACTGCCGGCGGCCTTGCCTGCACCGACATCAGCCGCCACTACATCCTTGTAGCAGGGGAGCACAGGTGGGGCGCTTGGAGAAAATAGGAGGAGGAGGAGGGCGTGGCTACAAGCACCTCTGCGGGGCGAGCCTCATCCGCGTCTCCGAGGACCTGGAGGCATCCGATCTGGCCATCACTGCGCTCCACTGCATGCGCAACTGCACTGCCGGTGGCCTCGCCTACACCAACATCAGCCGCCACTACATCCTTGTAGCAGGGGAGCACAGGTGGGGCGCTTGGAGAAAATAGGAGGAGGAGGAGGAGGGCGTGGCTACAAGCACCTCTGCGGGGCGAGCCTCATCCGCGTCTCCGAGGACCTGGAGGCGTCCGATCTGGCCATCACTGTGCTCCACTGCATGCGCAACTGCACTGCCGGCGGCCTCGCCTGCACCGACATCAGCCGCCACTACATCCTTGTAGCAGGGGAGCACAGGTGGGGCGCTTGGAGAAAATAGGAGGAGGAGGAGGGCGTGGCTACAAGCACCTCTGCGGGGCGAGCCTCATCCGCGTCTCCGAGGACCTGGAGGCATCCGATCTGGCCATCACTGCGCTCCACTGCATGTGCAACTGCACTGCCGGCGGCCTCGCCTGCACCGACATCAGCCGCCACTACATCCTTGTAGCAGGGGAGCACAGGTGGGGCGCTTGGAGAAAATAGGAGGAGGAGGAGGGCGTGGCTACAAGCACCTCTGCGGGGCGAGCCTCATCCGCGTCTCCGAGGACCTGGAGGCGTCCGATCTGGCCATCACTGCGCTCCACTGCATGCGCAACTGCACTGCCGGCTGCCTCGCCTGCACCGACATCAGCCGCCACTACATCCTTGTAGCAGAGCACAGGTGGGGCGCTTGGAGAAAATAGGAGGAGGAGGAGGGCGTGGCTACAAGCACCTCTGCGGGGCAAGCCTCATCCGCGTCTCCAAGGACCTGGAGGCGTCCGATCTGGCCATCACTGCGCTCCACTGCATGTGCAACTGCACTGCCGGCGGCCTCGCCTGCACCGACATCAGCCGCCACTACATCCTTGTAGCAGGGGAGCACAGGTGGGGCGCTTGGAGAAAATAGGAGGAGGAGGAGGGCGTGGCTACAAGCACCTCTGCGGGGCGAGCCTCATCCGCGTCTCCGAGGACCTGGAGGCGTCCGATCTGGCCATCACTGCGCTCCACTGCATGCGCAACTGCACTGCCAGCGGCCTTGCCTGCACCGACATCAGCCGCCACTACATCCTTGTAGCAGGGGAGCACAGGTGGGGCGCTTGGAGAAAATAGGAGGAGGAGGAGGGCGTGGCTACAAGCACCTCTGCGGGGCGAGCCTCATCCGCGTCTCCAAGGACCTGGAGGCGTCCGATCTGGCCATCACTGCGCTCCACTGCATGCGCAACTGCACTGCCGGTGGCCTCGCCTGCACCGACATCAGCCGCCACTACATCCTTGTAGCAGGGGAGCACAGGTGGGGCGCTTGGAGAAAATAGGAGGAGGAGGAGGGCGTGGCTACAAGCACCTCTGCGGGGCGAGCCTCATCCGCGTCTCCGAGGACCTGGAGGCGTCCGATCTGGCCATCACTGCGCTCCACTGCATGCGCAACTGCACTGCCGGCCGCCTCGCCTGCACCGACATCAGCCGCCACTACATCCTTGTAGCAGGGGAGCACAGGTGGGGCGCTTGGAGAAAATAGGAGGAGGAGGAGGGCGCGGCTACGAGCACCACTGCGGGGCGAGCCTCATCCGCATCTCCGAGGACCTGGAGGCATCCGATCTGGCCATCACTGCACTCCACTGCATGCGCAACTGCACTGCCGGCGGCCTCGCCTGAACCAACATCAGCCACCACTACATCCTTGTAGCAGGGGAGCACAGGTGGGGCGCTTGGAGAAAATAGGAGGAGGAGGAGGGCGTGGCTACAAGCACCTCTGCGGGGCAAGCCTCATCCGCGTCTCCGAGGACCTGGAGGCATCCGATCTGGCCATCACTGCGCTCCACTGCATGCGCAACTGCACTGCTGGCAGCCTCGCCTGCACCGACATCAGCCGCCACTACATCCTTGTAGCAGGGGAGCACAGGTGGGGCGCTTGGAGAAAAAAGGAGGAGGAGGAGGGCGTGGCTACAAGCACCTCTGCGGGGCGAGCCTCATCCGCATCTCCGAGGACCTGGAGGCGTCCGATCTGGCCATCACTGCGCTCCACTGCATGCGCAACTGCACTGCCGGCGGCCTCGCCTGCACCGACATCAGCCGCCGCTACATCCTTGTAGCAGGGGAGCACAGGTGGGGCGCTTGGAGAAAATAGGAGGAGGAGGAGGGCGTGGCTACAAGCACCTCTGCGGGGCGAGCCTCATCCGCGTCTCCGAGGACCTGGAGGCATCCGATCTGGCCATCACTGCGCTCCACTGCATGCGCAACTGCACTGCCGGCGGCCTCGCCTGCACCAACATCAGCCGCCACTACATCCTTGTAGCAGGGGAGCACAGGTGGGGCGCTTGGAGAAAATAGGAGGAGGAGGAGGGCGTGGCTACAAGCACCTCTGCGGGGCGAGCCTCACCCGCGTCTCCGAGGACCTGGAGGCGTCCGATCTGGCCATCACTGCACTCCACTGCATGCGCAACTGCACTGCCGGCGGCCTTGCCTGAACCAACATCAGCCGCCACTACATCCTTGTAGCAGGGGAGCACAGGTGGGGCGCTTGGAGAAAATAGGAGGAGGAGGAGGGCGTGGCTACAAGCACCTCTGCGGGGCAAGCCTCATCCGCGTCTCCGAGGACCTGGAGGCATCCGATCTGGCCATCACTGTGCTCCACTGCATGCGCAACTGCACTGCTGGCAGCCTCGCCTGCACCAACATCAGCCGCCACTACATCCTTGTAGCAGGGGAGCACAGGTGGGGCGCTTGGAGAAAAAAGGAGGAGGAGGAGGGCGTGGCTACAAGCACCTCTGCGGGGCGAGCCTCATCCGCGTCTCCGAGGACCTGGAGGCGTCCGATCTGGCCATCACTGCGCTCCACTGCATGCGCAACTGCACTGCCGGCGGCCTCGCCTGCACCGACATCAGCCGCCGCTACATCCTTGTAGCAGGGGAGCACAGGTGGGGCGCTTGGAGAAAATAGGAGGAGGAGGAGGGCGTGGCTACAAGCACCTCTGCGGGGCGAGCCTCATCCGCGTCTCCGAGGACCTGGAGGCATCCGATCTGGCCATCACTGCGCTCCACTGCATGCGCAACTGCACTGCCGGCGGCCTCGCCTGCACCAACATCAGCCGCCACTACATCCTTGTAGCAGGGGAGCACAGGTGGGGCGCTTGGAGAAAATAGGAGGAGGAGGAGGGCGTGGCTACAAGCACCTCTGCGGGGCGAGCCTCATCCGCGTCTCCGAGGACCTGGAGGCGTCCGATCTGGCCATCACTGCACTCCACTGCATGCGCAACTGCACTGCCGGCGGCCTCGCCTGCACCGACATCAGCCGCCACTACATCCTTGTAGCAGGGGAGCACAGGTGGGGCGCTTGGAGAAAATAGGAGGAGGAGGAGGGCGTTGCTACAAGCACCTCTGCGGGGCGAGCCTCATCCGCGTCTCCAAGGACCTGGAGGCGTCCAATCTGGCCATCACTGCGCTCCACTGCATGCGCAACTGCACTGCCGGCGGCCTCGCCTGCACCGACATCAGCCGCCACTACATCCTTGTAGCAGGGGAGCACAGGTGGGGCGCTTGGAGAAAATAGGAGGAGGAGGAGGGCGTGGCTACAAGCACCTCTGCGGGGCAAGCCTCATCCGCGTCTCCGAGGACCTGGAGGCGTCCGATCTGGCCATCACTGCGCTCCACTGCATGCGCAACTGCACTGCCGGCGGCCTCGCCTGCACCGACATCAGCCGCCACTACATCCTTGTAGCAGGGGAGCACAGGTGGGGCGCTTGGAGAAAATAGGAGGAGGAGGAGGGCGTGGCTACAAGCACCTCTGCGGGGCGAGCCTCATCCGCGTCTCCGAGGACCTGGAGGCGTGCGATCTGGCCATCACTGCGCTCCACTGCATGCGCAACTGCACTGCCGGCGGCCTCGCCTGCACCGACATCAGCCGCCACTACATCCTTGTAGCAGGGGAGCACAGGTGGGGCGCTTGGAGAAAATAGGAGGAGGAGGAGGGCGTGGCTACAAGCACCTCTGCGGGGCGAGCCTCATCCGCGTCTCCGAGGACCTGGAGGCATCCAATCTGGCCATCACTGCGCTCCACTGCATGCGCAACTGCACTGCCGGCGGCCTCGCCTGCACCAACATCAGCCGCCACTACATCCTTGTAGCAGGGGAGCACAGGTGGGGCGCTTGGAGAAAATAGGAGGAGGAGGAGGGCGTGGCTACAAGCCCCTCTGCGGTGCGAGCCTCATCCGCGCCTCCGAGGACCTGGAGGCGTCCGATCTGGCCATCACTGCGCTCCACTGCATGCGCAACTGCACTGCCGGCGGCCTTGCCTGCACCGACATCAGCTGCATCTACATCCTTGTAGCAGGGGAGCACAGGTGGGGCGCTTGGAGAAAATAGGAGGAGGAGGAGGGCGTGGCTACAAGCACCTCTGCGGGGCGAGCCTCATCCGCGTCTCCAAGGACCTGGAGGCGTCCGATCTGGCCATCACTGCGCTCCACTGCATGCGCAACTGCACTGCCGGCGGCCTTGCCTGCACCGACGTCAGCCGCCACTACATCCTTGTAGCAGGGGAGCACAGGTGGGGCGCTTGGAGAAAATAGGAGGAGGAGGAGGGCGTGGCTACAAGCACCTCTGCGGGGCGAGCCTCATCCGCGTCTCCGAGGACCTGGAGGCGTCCGATCTGGCCATCACTGCGCTCCACTGCATGCGCAACTGCACTGCCGGCGGCCTCGCCTGCACCAACATCAGCCGCCACTACATCCTTGTAGCAGGGGAGCACAGGTGGGGCGCTTGGAGAAAATAGGAGGAGGAGGAGGGCGTGGCTACAAGCACCTCTGCGGGGCGAGCCTCATCCGCGTCTCCGAGGACCTGGAGGCATCCGATCTGGCCATCACTGCGCTCCACTGCATGCACAACTGCACTGCCGGCGGCCTCGCCTGCACCAACATCAGCCGCCACTACATCCTTGTAGCAGGGGAGCACAGGTGGGGCGCTTGGAGAAAATAGGAGGAGGAGGAGGGCGTGGCTACAAGCACCTCTGCGGGGCGAGCCTCATCCGCGTCTCCGAGGACCTGGAGGCGTCCGATCTGGCCATCACTGCGCTCCACTGCATGCGCAACTGCACTGCCGGCAGCCTCGCCTGCACCGACATCAGCCGCCACTACATCCTTGTAGCAGGGGAGCACAGGTGGGGCGCTTGGAGAAAATAGGAGGAGGAGGAGGGCGTGGCTACAAGCACCTCTGCGGGGCAAGCCTCATCCGCATCTCCGAGGACCTGGAGGCGTCCGATCTGGCCATCAGTGCACTCCACTGCATGCGCAACTGCACTGCCGGCGGCCTTGCCTGCACCGACATCAGCCGCCGCTACATCCTTGTAGCAGGGGAGCACAGGTGGGGCGCTTGGAGAAAATAGGAGGAGGAGGAGGGCGTGGCTACAAGCACCTCTGCGGGGCGAGCCTCATCCGCGTCTCCGAGGACCTGGAGGCATCCGATCTGGCCATCACTGCGCTCCACTGCATGCGCAACTGCACTGCCGGCGGCCTCGCCTGCACCAACATCAGCCGCCAATACATCCTTGTAGCAGGGGAGCACAGGTGGGGCGCTTGGAGAAAATAGGAGGAGGAGGAGGGCGTGGCTACAAGCACCTCTGCGGGGCGAGCCTCATCCGCGTCTCCGAGGACCTGGAGGCGTCCGATCTGGCCATCACTGCACTCCACTGCATGCGCAACTGCACTGCCGGCGGCCTCGCCTGCACCGACATCAGCCGCCACTACATCCTTGTAGCAGGGGAGCACAGGTGGGGCGCTTGGAGAAAATAGGAGGAGGAGGAGGGCGTGGCTACAAGCACCTCTGCGGGGCGAGCCTCATCCGCGTCTCCAAGGACCTGGAGGCGTCCGATCTGGCCATCACTGCGCTCCACTGCATGCGCAACTGCACTGCCGGCGGCCTTGCCTGCACCGACATCAGCCGCCACTACATCCTTGTAGCAGGGGAGCACAGGTGGGGCGCTTGGAGAAAATAGGAGGAGGAGGAGGGCATGGCTACAAGCACCTCTGCGGGGCGAGCCTCATCCGCGTCTCAAAGGACCTGGAGGAGTCCGATCTGGCCATCACTGCGCTCCACTGCATGCGCAACTGCACTGCCGGTGGCCTCGCCTGCACCGACATCAGCCACCACTACAGCCTTGTAGCAGGGGAGCACAGGTGGGGCGCTTGGAGAAAATAGGAGGAGGAGGAGGGCGTGGCTACAAGCACCTCTGCGGGGCGAGCCTCATCCGCGTCTCCGAGGACCTGGAGGCGTCCGATCTGGCCATCACTGCGCTCCACTGCATGCGCAACTGCACTGCCGGCGGCCTAGCCTGCACCGACATCAGCCGCCACTACATCCTTGTAGCAGGGGAGCACAGGTGGGGCACTTGGAGAAAATAGGAGGAGGAGGAGGGCGTGGCTACAATCACCTCTGCAGGGCGAGCCTCATCCGCGTCTCCAAGGACCTGGAGGCGTCCGATCTGGCCATCACTGCGCTCCACTGCATGCGTAACTGCACTGCCGGCGGCCTTGCCTGCACCAACATCAGCCGCCACTACATCCTTGTAGCAGGGGAGCACAGGTGGGGCGCTTGGAGAAAATAGGAGGAGGAGGAGGGCGTGGCTACAAGCACCTCTGCGGGGCGAGCCTCATCCGCGTCTCCGAGGACCTGGAGGCGTGCTATCTGGCCATCACTGCGCTCCACTGCATGCGCAACTGCACTGCCGGCGGCCTCGCCTGCACCGACATCAGCCGCCACTACATCCTTGTAGCAGGGGAGCACAGGTGGGGCACTTGGAGAAAATAGGAGGAGGAGGAGGGCGTGGCTACAAGCACCTCTGCGGGGCGAGCCTCATCCGCGTCTCCGAGGACCTGGAGGCATCCGATCTGGCCATCACTGCGCTCCACTGCATGCGCAACTGCACTGCCGGCGGCCTCGCCTGCACCAACATCAGCCGCCACTACATCCTTGTAGCAGGGGAGCACAGGTGGGGCGCTTGGAGAAAATAGGAGGAGGAGGAGGGCGTGGCTACAAGCACCTCTGCGGGGCGAGCCTCATCCGCGCCTCCGAGGACCTGGAGGCGTCCGATCTGGCCATCACTGCGCTCCACTGCATGCGCAACTGCACTGCCGGCAGCCTCGCCTGCACCGACATCAGCCGCCACTACATCCTTGTAGCAGGGGAGCACAGGTGGGGCGCTTGGAGAAAATAGGAGGAGGAGGGCGTGGCTACAAGCACCTCTGCGGGGCGAGCCTCATCCGCGTCTCCGAGGACCTGGAGGCGTCCGATCTGGCCATCACTGCGCTCCACTGCATGCGCAACTGCACTGCTGGCGGCCTTGCCTGCACCGACATCAGCCGCCACTACATCCTTGTAGCAGGGGAGCACAGGTGGGGCGCTTGGAGAAAATAGGAGGAGGAGGAGGGCGTGGCTACAAGCACCTCTGCGGGGCGAGCCTCATCCGCGTCTCTGAGGACCTGGAGGCGTCCGATCTGGCCATCACTGCGCTCCACTGCATGCGCAACTGCACTGCCGGCAGCCTCGCCTGCACCAACATCAGCCGCCACTACATCCTTGTAGCAGGGGAGCACAGGTGGGGCGCTTGGAGAAAATAGGAGGAGGAGGAGGGCGTGGCTACAAGCACCTCTGCGGGGCAAGCCTCATCCGCGTCTCTGAGGACCTGGAGGCGTCTGATCTGGCCATCACTGCGCTCCACTGCATGCGCAACTGCACTGCCGGCGGCCTCGCCTGCACCGACATCAGCCACCACTACATCCTTGTAGCAGGGGAGCACAGGTGGGGCGCTTGGAGAAAATAGGAGGAGGAGGAGGGCGTGGCTACAAGCACCTCTGCGGGGCGAGCCTCATCCGCGTCTCCGAGGACCTGGAGGCATCCGATCTGGCCATCACTGCGCTCCACTGCATGCGCAACTGCACTGCCGGCGGCCTCGCCTGCACCAACATCAGCCGCCACTACATCCTTGTAGCAGGGGAGCACAGGTGGGGCGCTTGGAGAAAATAGGAGGAGGAGGAGGGCGTGGCTACAAGCACCTCTGCGGGGCGAGCCTCATCCGCGTCTCCAAGGACCTGGAGGCGTCCGATCTGGCCATCACTGCGCTCCACTGCATGCGTAACTGCACTGCCGGCGGCCTCGCCTGTACCGACATCAGCCGCCACTACATCCTTGTAGCAGGGGAGCACAGGTGGGGCGCTTGGAGAAAATAGGAGGAGGAGGAGGGCGTGGCTACAAGCACCTCTGCGGGGCGAGCCTCATCCGTGTCTCCGAGGACCTGGAGGCGTCCGATCTGGCCATCACTGCGCTCCACTGCATGTGCAACTGCACTGCCGGCGGCCTCGCCTGCACCAACATCAGCCGCCACTACATCCTTGTAGCAGGGGAGCACAGGTGGGTCGCTTGGAGAAAATAGGAGGAGGAGGAGGGCGTGGCTACAAGCACCTCTGCGGGGCGAGCCTCATCCGCGTCTCTGAGGACCTGGAGGCGTCCGATCTGGCCATCACTGCGCTCCACTGCATGCGCAACTGCACTGCCGGCGGCCTCGCCTGCACCGACATCAGCCACCACTACATTCTTGTAGCAGAGGAGCACAGGTGGGGCGCTTGGAGAAAATAGGAGGAGGAGGAGGGCGTGGCTACAAGCACCTCTGCGGGGCGAGCCTCATCCGCGTCTCCAAGGACCTGGAGGCGTCCGATCTGGCCATCACTGCGATCCACTGCATGCGCAACTGCACTGCCGGCGGCCTCGCCTGCACCGACATCAGCCGCCACTACATCCTTGTAGCAGATGAGCACAGGTGGGGCGCTTGGAGAAAATAGGAGGAGGAGGAGGGCGTGGCTACAAGCACCTCTGCGGGGCGAGCCTCATCCGCGTCTCTGAGGACCTGGAGGCGTCTGATCTGGCCATCACTGCGCTCCACTGCATGCGCAACTGCACTGCCGGCGGCCTCGCCTGCACCGACATCAGCCACCACTACATCCTTGTAGCAGGGGAGCACAGGTGGGGCGCTTGGAGAAAATAGGAGGAGGAGGAGGGCGTGGCTACAAGCACCTCTGCGGGGCGAGCCTCATCCGCGTCTCCGAGGACCTGGAGGCATCCGATCTGGCCATCACTGCGCTCCACTGCATGCGCAACTGCACTGCCGGTGGCCTCGCCTGCACCAACATCAGCCGCCACTACATCCTTGTAGCAGGGGAGCACAGGTGGGGCGCTTGGAGAAAATAGGAGGAGGAGGAGGGCGTGGCTACAAGCACCTCTGCGGGGCGAGCCTCATCCGCGTCTCCAAGGACCTGGAGGCGTCCGATCTGGCCATCACTGCGCTCCACTGCATGCGCAACTGCACTGCCGGCGGCCTCGCCTGCACCAACATCAGCCGCCACTACATCCTTGTAGCAGGGGAGCACAGGTGGGTCGCTTGGAGAAAATAGGAGGAGGAGGAGGGCGTGGCTACAAGCACCTCTGCGGGGCGAGCCTCATCCGCGTCTCTGAGGACCTGGAGGCGTCCGATCTGGCCATCACTGCGCTCCACTGCATGCGCAACTGCACTGCCGGCGGCCTCGCCTGCACCGACATCAGCCACCACTACATCCTTGTAGCAGAGGAGCACAGGTGGGGCGCTTGGAGAAAATAGGAGGAGGAGGAGGGCGTGGCTACAAGCACCTCTGCGGGGCGAGCCTCATCCGCGTCTCCGAGGACCTGGAGGCGTCCGATCTGGCCATCACTGCGATCCACTGCATGCGCAACTGCACTGCCGGCGGCCTCGCCTGCACCGACATCAGCCGCCACTACATCCTTGTAGCAGATGAGCACAGGTGGGGCGCTTGGAGAAAATAGGAGGAGGAGGAGG
>JASANA010007807.1:0-25383 GCA_030248095.1 Ptycholaimellus sp. GST1_10 | reverse complement strand
GGAGCTATTTTTGTGGGCGCCGGTGCTCCGCGGGCCGCCGCGCACTTTGCCGACGGCCTCGATTTCATGCCCGGATTTCGACGTCTGCCCGATCGCTTTAAGGTTTGCAATTGATATTTCGATTCACTACAGTCCTCAAAATATGACACCGTATGCTTGGATAAACAACCAACGTCACTAGAGATAGCGCCTCTTGATGAGTGATGGACAGCGCTAATGAGAGAACATTAAAAATCGATGAAATCCATTGATATTTGTCTTCCAGTTTTTTTCGAACTAAAAAACTAAATAGTACTCTTTCATTAGGGCAGAGTTCGGCAGATATCAAGGTCTTCTAAAGCAGGTTGAGCCTAATGATCACTGAAGGTGCACTAAGGAAGTTTACGATGTTTTTATGAGTTCCAAAGAGCGGTCCAGCAACCACGGCCTCTTTTTCCATCCATCTTCTTCAGGAGGTCAGGTGACGCAATGTGGCGTTTAGTGCTCGGCCATTTCTTTCTAATTGCTCCTCTGCTGTTGCTGCCACTGCAGGTGCCTAAAAGGCTATGGCTGGACAGAATTCACAGGCGACGCTGGTCAGCTTGAGTGGTCTAGAATTCTCTGATAGCACCAGTGGTTCACTTCGATTCACCTAGTTTCGTCTGTAGCATTGATAGCCGAAACCTAGGCCCTCAAGACTCCTACAGAAAAAGAGGACTCAAAGCTCTATTGGCTCCCCGGACACCGAATTTGCGTCGCCTTCCCTCCCGACACCTGCGCTGTTTCCTGGGCGAGTTTATCGGCAGTTTCGTTTTCGCGGTGTTCTCGCTCCAAGGGGGTGTAGGGGTGAAGTGATTCGGAAGGGGAAGGAAATTGTGAGGTGATCGGGCTGGGCAGCCTGGCACAGGCAACCCTGAGTGGAGGAGAGCAGTCGAATGTGGTGCTGGTGAGTTTGGCCTGGGGCCTAGCGGTAGCCTTTGGCATCATCACCGGCCTGCCCTTGAGTGGCGGCCACATACACCCCGTTTTTTCACTCCTGCGCCTAATCCAAGGTCAGCATCTTTGTATGGCCTTTTTATGTCAGCTTGGGTAAAACTATCCCAAAACGATAGGAGGATTGAAAAAATTAGTTCGATACTAATATTTCAACAAAAGGACAGCAAAAGTTGAGGACACATGCCGTGGCATTTCTATCCGGTGTTCGTGATGGGCCAGTTTCTGGGTGTGTTCACGGGCGCAGCTGTGGTCTACGCCAACTATGTTGGTGAGTGACAGCAAATCCGTTATGGCTCAGCGCTGCTATGGCTACTGCAGGTGCCATCAATGCCTTCCATGAGAACGGGCCTTGGGACTTGCGGACAGCCAGCATCTTTGCCTCCTTGCCGCACCCGGAAGACACCAGCACCGCCTGCTGCTTCCTCAATCAGGTTCCCAGTACTAGTAGTAAATAAATCCCAGTAAAAAATAGACCTAGTTAATATGCTTAAATACGGCAATAAGCAGTTTGACAGAAAACAATACATTTGGTCATAATTTTCTAATAAAAACATTAACCTTTTTGATTTTTTTGCATAAAAGGCATAATATGACCAAAAATATTTTATCTGTAAAACTAAATTTTGACCTCTCCAACCTTCTTCCCCCCTTCCAAGACCCTGACTGAAATGGGCAGAGAATAAGGTAGTAGGTGGTGGGGACGATGATATTGGAGCTGCTAAGCCTGGTGCTGGTGGACGAGGGAGCTGGGCGTCTGGAAGGCGTTGGGATCGGCATCGGGGTGGGCTCCGTGGTGGTGGCGCTGAGTGGAAGCTTCAGTCTCCGCTGCGGCGCCACCTTCAACCCTGGCCGGGATCTGGCCGCCCGCTGCTTTGCTGCTCTCGCTGGCTGGGGCGGCCTCGCCTTTGGGTGCCCTGCTTTCATTCTGGCTGTTGGCCAAGGAGAAGGCTGCTGGTTGGAGGGAAGGCTGGTGGGTGGGGGTTTTGGGGCCCTACTGCGGCGGTCTGCTGGCTCTCGGCATCTTCGCCTACCTGGCTGCACCCAATTTCTCGCCCCATCCCTTTGCCTAATGCCATTCTCTGCACTGGCAGCATTGGACGTTGTGCGATTGAAGCAAGAATGCAGCAACTGCTTGAGTTTGCCATTTTATTGTAGCGTTCAAGGTATTCGTAAAGATTTGGTGCACATTTCTTGCAGCTTTCTTCAGCCTCAAACCGGTAAGCCAATGATGTGCTGGCCATATAGACACGTTTTTTCTATAGTTAGTTAGCCCAAATAGAAATTCTATTTTTTGGCGATGCTTTCCGTAGAATTTGAGGGTATAATTATTTGAGGGTATGATTTTTAGCTTTCCATAGTACGGAATCGTAGGACTATTTGGATAATTAACCATAGTTTTAAGCATTGTAGTCTATCTCACTAAGTGCGTAAATTTAAAATACGGCTATTAATCTTGCGAAAAGCATGAAGAATGAAAATATACTTGTAATTTGAAACAAAAAACTATAATCATGTAAGCACCGTATGGGCCAATTCCTCGTAATGTGGTTGTTAGCATTATCAATTTTCCCTTTTTGTCTACATATTTCAGCACTATCTGATCTCGATGACACATTAAAAAATTGCCATGCTCCCATGTCACATTAAAAAATTAAGTTCTTTTCAGGGACATCATGTTTTTACAGCACAGGTGGACGGTCAATCCGAGTCTGGCATATGGCAGGATAAGCCACCCAGCAAGAATTGTCATTTAGAGCAGATTTAGCCGTCGCCACCTTTTTGTAGTATGCCGGATTCACGATCGTTGTGCAAAACTGGTTTTCGCCATGGTTATCAGGCGATTCACTGTCCCAGATCGTTTCGTTCACGCCTGCCAAGCAACTGCCTTTTGCAATAAAAATCTCGAATAGGATGCCGGATAGGATAGGAAGGATAGGAGTTTTCCTATTCCTATCCTTCTCGAATAGGATTTGCCCCAGTTCTAGGCTAGAAGAAGTGAGCACAATTAAATTTTATGGAGCCGTTGCTTGCAAAAATTTTGGAGAGAAGTGCAAGTTTACCTCCGGAGCCATCGGACCAGAACCAGCCATTCTTCTTTTTGGCAGCATCTTTAACGTAGCCCTTCATTCCGCCTGTCCAGGCCTGATCGGAATTTTTGAAGACCTGAATTCGTTCAAAGGGCAAGTTGAAATTTAGGAAAAATTAGGAAAATTAGAACAATATCTTTGAAGGCATTCATGATCTTTTCATGCACCTCCATGCTGGGTATAGAAGCCAGGTGGCCGCAGTAGGTCAAGCAGTACTTCTCTGAGTCTACCCAATTTCTGGAATACTTTTTTTATATAGGAACGTATTTATTTAAGAAATAGTGAGGAAGCGTAATGTAGTGTTTCTATAGTCGATGCTGAAAACATAAACGTTGCATAGTATTTCAGCGTACCTTTTTTGGGAACTAGCGAAATAGTGTGTGCCGTCGAGCAGGGTTAACTTTGGCGCTTGATAAAGGCATCCACCATTCCGTTGCGCCGCTGCAATTTAATGGAACATTTAATCAATTATGCGATGCCAATTTTATTCAACATCTAACACTTACAATAATGGAGAAAAAACATTAGCTGGTTTTGGCTTACATTGAAGAAATCGCAGTGCGGATTTGCTTCGCTCCGAAGCGCGTGTATTTGCAATTAAAAGGCCGAGAAAAAGAACTGCAACTCGAGCTTGATCGCCAGATTTAACCAAAGCGTTGGGAAAAGAACAACCGATGGTGCACAATCTTGCTTTCATGTTGTAAATCGGTAAAATAGCTCCCTCTGGATGCTTCTTTACGAGCCGCCCTGTATAGGCTATGTGTTTTGCTCACCCTTTGGCTGTGGAGGAAACAAACAAGGAATATACAACTAGAGGTTGAACATTTTGAGCTTAAGAGGCGTTTTGTGAGATGAGCATGAATGGCTCGAGGGCTGAGACCCATGGATTTTTTTAATGATGGGATAGAAAAGTAAAATAAGTCAGAAGTACAAGATATTCGCGGCTGTCGCCAAGAGATGCGCGGCCTCACCCAATTGCAAAAAAAAGGCCAAAGCAAAGGGTGCACTAGGTAGGTGACCCCAATCGTAATCATCATCCTCCAAAAGTAACTGCTTTTTGCCTATTTCTAACTTCGCCTCTCCTGTTGTTGTTGTTGTTGTTATTCTCACATAGTTGTCTAATAACTACTCCTTAGTAAATCTGCTTTTGAACCACCGCATTCTTTTTTTGAACCATTGCAATGTATGAAAATGATTTCTGACCCTAATTAATAATTATAATACTGAGCGATATAATAAAATGCACTATTTTCGAAAATATTTCGAATTTTCAATGTCCAGATTTCGAGGTTTTTTGACCATAAATTAAGAACAAAACTAAATCATGCCGATCCCAAAAAAAGTCCAGGCAGCACACCCAGACGGAGCTTCATGCAAAAAATCAGCCAATTTTGTTAAAAAACCGCGGAGCATGGCCTGGACACAAAACCGCGGAGCATGGCCTATACAAAACTTAAAGGCTACAGCATCAGAATCTTATGAATTTTTGATCATAAAAAAGAAATAGAAAGATGAAAGTGAAAGAAATATGAAAGTTTTTAGTAAAACCTAGCTGTAGCATAGCTCCCCATAGCTGTGTACAGCAAATGTAGACAAATCGATCAATACCCAATTTGGGTACTTTTAGCAAAGAAATGAGTTTGAAATTTGAGTTATATGTGAAAAATTACCCAAAACACAAATTGTCTGACCTCCATATTTGCATTTGACATTTTTTGACATTTTTTTTAGACATTTGACATTTTCACACTTTTCCCAAGTGTCAAGCTAAAAATTCAAAAAAACAAAAAAAATCTAAATTTCAAAATATGGCAAAATTGTGCATAAAAATGAAGAAGACCAATTTTTTTTCGCCATTTTTATATGTATCGCCTCATGTTATAGCATAGGACAATTTCATAACTTGCAATCAAACTTTGGACAAATTTTGAAAAAAATGACTGACAAATCAATAATTTTTCTTTGTAGATACCTGCGTAAGACTAGGGTGGCTATCTCTCAGATGAAAATTGACCAATATAGTTGTCCCGAAGAACGGGAATGTTTTTAGTGCAAAAATTTGAACACTGAGAGTTTATAACATAGAGCTCTTTTGGACATCCTCACAGAAATGGGTCCAAAATCATATATGCTCAAAAGTTTGAGAGCACTGGACAGGCATGAGGAGTTTAAATTTTTGGAAGAATATTTATTCGGGATGGAAAATATAACTGAAGCATCGTTTAGAAGAAGTTTGCTGGCAAACCTTTGCATATGTAAAGACTCAGTCTAATGAACCTAGACGGCACTATTCAGTCCACTCTATTGGTTGCCTTTGTCATTCAATAGCAGCATAGAAGCTTTTCTTAATTGGTACCATTGTTTTTAGCGATCGAGCGAAATACAGCTTTTTCCATTTTAACCAGTTTAGTAGACAAAAAGAAACTAAATCGAGCATAGCCCGAAAAACTACCAACCAAAATTGATAGATCGATTTCTAAGCGCTAAAGTGGTTTTATATAGTCGATGTAACCTCAATTCAAATAAAGGATAAATCAACAATTTCAATTTAATAATATCACATTGGAGATACCACAGACCAGCAGCAAAAAATCTGCAAAAACCACATTCGACTTTCTTGGCCGAAATGGGAAGAAGGCCGTCATTGAATCTATGCAAACTGGATGCTGTTTGATCCTGCTACAGCATCAAAACGTCTTTGAGTACCGCGAGTAGTCCTTGTTCGACTTGCTCACAGCCTTTTGAAGCTGACGAAGGTCATTGTAAGGTGAAGTGTTGGCTTATTCTGGTTGTTGATGTTGTTGGTATGTTTTTGGGCATGATGAAGTTGGCGGAATTGTGCTGGCCATCATTCACCTTCAGGTGGGTTGATTTAATATACAGAACATAACTAAATACTATATTTCTAATACATAACATAACGTATTCCACTACATAACATAACTTAGTAGGTCAATTTTCTACCACATAACATAACACATAACTCAATCACTTAGTTATGCTATGTAAAAGACATTTTTGCTATTTTGCCATAATCACTACCCCAGAGTGTTCTAACAGTAGTTTTTCTTGAATCTAATGATATTAGGATGGTAATACAGCAATTTCGAGTCTCAGGGAAGGTGCAGAGTTTTTTTAGAAAGATATGTTATGTAAAAGACATTTATAAGGTACTGTTATGTGAAAAACATGAGCATGTGATGTGGATAAGCAGCTCGATACCCACCTTAGACATGTTTAGGCATAGGCATATGCTTAGTTTTAGGCTTAGTAACTGGTGTGGACTCAGTTGGTAGTGTAGGATTATGTTTTGACATAGGCTAAAATTTAGGCTAACCTTTTTGTGGTAGGCTTATATTATGTGTTTGACTAAGTTTAGGCTTAGTGTAAGCTTCTGGCATATGACTAGTCCAGGGCATATGCTTGGTCCGGCCTATGACTGGGCTTGATTATGCAGTCTAATGAGCTATGTAACATGCTGTTTTGGCTCAGGCAAAGTTATCTAGTCATGCCCTATTAAGTTATGTTATGTACTGCATCAGTACTGTTATGTGGAAAACATGAGCATGTGATGTGGATAAGCAGCTCGATTGCCACCTTAGACATGTTTAGGCGTAGGCATATGCTTAGTTTTAGGCTTAGTAACTGGTGTGGACTCAGGTGATTTGTTATGTTATGTAATTGATTATTTTATACCATGAATTATTTATATCATGAATTATTTTATACCCCAAACACTGAATATCTACACCTAGACCCAGGCTGGGAGATAGGGGCAGCAAGAGTTACAAAACAAAGAGTAATGAAAAAGCAGCAGACTGACCTTGTTGACCTTGGGTGTGATGATTTGGCAGAAGTAGTCGACGAGCTGCAGCTGCTTGCGACCAGCCATCAGTTGTTTCTTGGACACTGAAACCACCTTTACTAACCAGAGCAGTACACAGCAAAAAATGAAAAGGGACGGATTAGCTGAAGCTCCTGCTTGGTGATGGTGAATTTGGCGATGCAAGGAGGACGATGATGTTGAGGCATAGATGGTGCCTCTGGCTGAAGTGCCGCAGAGCCTTCCTCTTTGTGCTCACTCATCTCAGCTGCTGAAGATTCTGCCTCGCTATCCGTCATTTCTCCAAACTTCCCCATCACCCCACTCCCACCCCTACTTAAGACTTCCTTCTCAGCAACCACTCACACACACATGCACAATCACTTTCACAAACACACGCAGCAGTCAAAAACTGAAAAGGGCCATAAGGGAGGGAAAACGAATAGGAGCATTTATAGTTGGGGAGGAGGGGAGTGGGGGAGAGTCTAGACTGGAGGGGGGAATATGGGCGGGCGACTACGCCAGCCGATCCTGCCCTTTGCTTTGATGCGCATGCAACCTTTACACCTCCTGCCTGCACATCTACCAGTGGGAAGAAAGTTATGTTCTGTATATTACGTGACAGTTCATTTATGGGACGGTTCGTTTCCTCCACATAACATAACTCTATATTGTGCAGAACATAACATAACTTAATCAGCTTAACCAACACAACATATTTTTAGTGCAAAAATGATACCGGAATGCAATTTGCAACTGGAAAAATGCAAAAATCAATAGAAATCACAATGCATTGGGTACAGACATGCAAATATGCCTCAACTGCCCTTGGCGCTAAACATTTCTCATTTTTCTATTACATTAAATTGAAAATAATATTATTATGAATGGGTAAATTGGTGCCAGGACACAATATGAAGATGTAAAAGCAAGTTTTAGGGTAGAAATTGCAAAAATTCCATGCAAAATCATCAATTTGAGTAAAAATTTCAAATATGTCTTTTACATAACATAACGAAAATTTTTGACTAAGTACTGTTCTGTAGTAGACAATCCGTGTAAGTTATGCAAAAAATTTTACTAAGTTATGTTCTGTAGTGCACTATGTTATGTTATGTAGTGCACTACGTTATGTTATGTAATAGAAAGTTATGTTCTGTATATTAAATTATCCCCCTTCAGGTTCAGGCTACGTTTGCTCATCAGTCGCTTCTTGCCACGGTGGACAATCATACGGTTCCACCGGACACCCCACCACCCACTCGCTTAGCGGCAACAGAGCTAAGAGCCAAAGTAGGCATGTTCTCATCTAATGCTTGCGGGACGAATGTAATGGAATGGAAACCGTTTGCGCTGAGGCGCTGCATAATGCAAAGCACTTTTAAAGAAGGCAAATGGAAAGGATGAGTTGCCTGTGGCTGAGAAAGGTGTAAAACTGGAAGGTGTTCTGTCAAGGGGAGACAGCCTTGCATCACTGGGGCTGGGGCTGAGCGAAGCACTAGCGGGCAATGGCGCGCTGAAACAAAATGCGTCTTTGAAGCAGATTCCACAAGTAGATGTATTATGGCTCACACCCACCGGTCAGCAAAAAACTTATTGAAATACTTTGCCTGAGTCACTGAGCCTTGTTAAAACAATGTCATGTATGTTTTCAAAATTTATAACAAGCTTGCTTGGGGCTAAGAGAAGACCGCGTTTCTGCTCTAATCGCATAATACTGCCGGTACATCTAAGCGCTGCCTTTTTAAGTATAAATCCACTCAGCAAAACAACCGCATCAAAGGCGAGCCTGTGAAACCGTTTTTTTTTCTTCAGGAGAGTTTAGTTCATTACATCACGATGCTACCTATCCAATCCATCCTCAGCTTTCTTTTACTGACATTGTTCTCATCCTCTTACAAGGTAAACAATTAGCTTGTCGGCTTCATATTTGCTTTCATAATTTCGTCATCAAAATCTATTGCCAGAAAATAACCGATTTCTCAGGCATTTTTACGAAAAGTATACCCAAAGCGGGTATCAATTGAAAGCCTATGATATCAACTTTTCGCTCATCCTTTTCGACTTTGTGCTCCTAACAAAAAACGCTCGCATCAAATCACAATTTATGACATCTCTTGTTCATGTTGACAAAAAATAGGCCCATGCATCGAGCAGCGACTCGCAAAACACCTGCTTCTTCGCCCTCAACTCCCGGGGCTGCGTGAAGCTTGAATCGGTGGCAGCCGATATGCGGATGTGCTGCAAGCGGGCAGGACAGGAGCGGCAAATGCGACCGAGAGTGCTCAGTGCCTTCGAGTTCCTCTGTCAGCCCAACGTTCAGCCTAGCCAGGTTGGCATCACCCAGGCGCGGATCATTTGTTCAGGTTCTTGGAGGGGGAGTGAAGTTGTGCAAGTTTTTTTGACAATAAAATTTTGTTACCTATGTGCGAAGCGAAATTTTTGTTACCCATTCCCCCCCCCCCCCCCCCCCCCCCCCCGCCCTCCCCCGAAAATCATTTCGTGGGGGCGAATTACCCCTTCCCCCCTAATATTCGCAACTGCAATCGCCCCTCCATGGCTGGCTAGACCAAAAGGGAGCTGCTGTTGCAGTTCGACAGTAGGCGGAACGTGCTGAGCAGGCGGTTGGTGAAGTACGCGATGGACTGCTATGTGCCTGCCTTCCGGACTGCCTTGGAGCAGGAGACAAGCTCGGCGGACAGACCGGCCTGGCCTTTTGGAACGCCCTGCGTCCGACAGCGCTTCAATTATCCCAAGGCACCCCTTTTGGAATGAACATCTCTGTTTTAGAGAAGAAGAACCGAAATTCAACTTCTTAGAGAAGAGCTATATTTAGCAGTTCCATGAACTGGTCTCTCTAATTTTGGAGACAGTGTTCATGCTGTGATGGCGGCAAGCCCATTCAATAATGTGGCTTTGATTGCACTGCTGCTTTGCATTGAAGAGGCGGCTATGGTGGGAGTAGGTTTCGTCCATTAATCCATTAAAGCATTGGGTAGAAACGAAGGAGGTTCAGGGTTCTGCTTTAAAAGGACAAATATAGAGCATTTAGTGTGTTAGCAGTGTCTTAACTTAATAAAGTATATTTTCAAATTTTTCAGAATTTTAGGGCAGTTTGTAAAACTTTTTGTATTGTACTAAGAATTTTATAATTGCAATAATATTATTTATAATTATATAATTTTATAATTAGAAGCTTATTTGACTTTGGCTAAACCCAAAAATTTGAAGCATCTGCCTCCATTAAAGTTTCTTGAAGAAATGTACCCCTAAAATCTGAACGAAAAGGCCGTCTTGGATGGAATTGAAAGGGCCAAGGTTGAAGAATCTGGTGCTGGCAGTCTGGCGCCATGCTCGTCTACTCTCCAGGCCGCGACAGACGCTGGGAAAGCTGCGCGACTACGACCTCAACTGGAAGCACTCCTGCTACGATGGCCTACGCAATGTCCAGCATGAACGAGAAGGAACGCGACGATCATTGAACTAATTTGGAAATTATTCATTTTACTCTTTATTCAATGCGCAAAAAAATGGGCGAAGTCGGATTAAAAAAATGGGCGAAGGACATTAAAGAATAGGTCTAGCTTAAAAAATGTAAAATTTGCGTGCATTTTGCCTCAGTTGGTCACTTTTTCACTTTTGTGTTAGATATTTATACGGAAACGTTTCCATAACCTTAAAGAGGGCAGTAAGGGGAGGAAAGGGAAAGTGCAAGGGGATACTTGGAAAAAACCTGTTCATAATTGTCTTGCCAAGGCGTGGCGAATAGATCACACACATTCAAATATTCAAAACAGTTCTTTTGTTGCTTACAATATACCGTGATATCGGCTTGTTACATGCTCTCACAAAAGCCTAAACATTTTGCTATCAAATGCGAAGTTCGATTTTGCATATTGCTGAATTGCGCCTGGGAAAGCAGTGGCAAAATACCGCTGAACCATGGCTTTCAAAAGGCTTCTTCTATTGTTCACGATAACAAATCCTCATAATTTTTTTGCAAAACCTTATCGCATTATTCTCATTCAACATATTTTCCCAGCAACACAAAAACCAGTTGTTATGAAAAGGCAAAAAGGATTGTATGGCCCCTGGGAAACATCTGGGGTATATAAGCGGGAAGGTTGAGCGAAGCAGTAAGCAAAGAGAGCAAGAATCGAGATGGCAGCCACACTGATGATCATCTTCCTGGCTCTGGTCCTCATCCAGCCCGCCAACGCCGCTGTAGGAGAAGTTTGCAGCCAAAACTCCGATTGCGGGTTAGCTTTCTCTCTTTATTCAATCATCTGAGTGAACACGAAATAGACAGAACATCATCACTGGGGTTCTTAAAAGGAGAAGTTGAGGCGTTAGTGGGATTGGCTAGGCATTGGGTGGGTGTTCTCGTAGCCCGGTTGTTGTAACTGATCATGCAACGGCCCCATCAAACGCAGATTTTGTCTGAATTTTTTTATTGAAAATTCTTAAGCGGTTGGGATTATGTTACTAGCTCAAGATTTTTGGATATTTAGAATAAAAGATTACGAAAAGATTAGTTGGTATTTTGCTTCTCTTGAAAAAAAACCTTCTAAATTTTAATTATTGTTCCCTTTTGAAATATGCAAAGCGTATTGTTGAAGGCTCAACGAGTACTGCGACGTGAGCGCGGGGATTGGGGGAGAATGCAAAAGCAAGGTACGCAACGACGTTAGAAGGCGATATAATTCATATAATTCCTACAATCGCTACCGCTGGGGCCGTTAATCGTCTCACCCTCCACAGCCTTCCCTACCCAACCACCCTGCCCAAATACTCAAACACTTACGACTTCGCCTATCAATAAAAGCTGAAAATGTTCTTGCACGAAATTCGCCCAAAAAACTTTCTTGACACTACAAGCACAAAATAAGCAATCATGACCATTTTAATCAAAACAGTCAAAAATAAATTATGGAAATTTGAAGTGGATTCAGTAACTACTGTTGCAATAGGCATATAAGGTCTAAAAAACTAAGATAAAAACCTGTTTGCGCCATATGTTCCTGCAGCAAGCGCACAATCGAGTTTACATTCAATGGTGCAAAAAAGGTTTGTCTGAACAATTGACAGGACGCTTCTAAAAACTTATTCCTTGCTCACTTTCTAATAAGTCGACAAAAATCCCACTTTACTGAAAATAAATTTGAATAAAGCCTCAGAGATGGCCTCAAAAAGATTCAAGGTTGCCAGAAGGCGGATAGTAAACTTGGTAGACATGGGGTATGAAGGGTTGTGGAAGTGTGGGGGTGGTGGCGCAACGGTAGCGCGTCTGACTCCAGATCAGAAGGTTGCGTGTTCAAATCACGTCCGCCTCAAAATTTGTTTTGCGCTTTTTCTTTCATTAATTTTTAATTTTTTTCCAAAAGAAACTTTGACTGATTTTTTCTGTCTTTACATTTACAAACATCGCAATAAAGAACTTTCAATTCTCATGCGAAACAAGGTATTCTCGGCTGTTGCCAAGATGCGCGGCCTTTGTTCCAGATAATAAGCTAAGCAATTCCTTTTAACTGCTTTAAGATACTGCCGCAGCAAACGTATCTGCCAAATCTAAGCTGACTTTATTGAAAAACCAGTAATTTATGGATGTTCGAATTTTTGAAACATTAAGATTTTAGGTTTTTGACTATAAATCAAGAAATAATAAATGTGTCGAAAAATTCTATTATCAACTTCAATATATCACCATTAGAGACGTACATGCCAAAATTCAACTGATTTCATTGAAAAACCATCGATTTATGGATGTTCAAATTTTTGAAACATCAAGAATTTAGGTTTTTGTCCATAAACTGAGAAATAACAAATATTTCGGAAATTCCTTTTGCCAGCTTCAAGATAGCACCTCGACGGACGTATCTGCCTAAAATCAGCCAATTTCATTGAAAAACCAGTGATTTATGAATTTTCGTACTTTGAAACATCAAAAAATTGAGTTTTGGGCAAAAATCGAAAAATTACGTCAAGCCCAAAAAATGGCCTAGAGATATCACCCAGGCGGACTTTCATGCAAAAAATCAGCCAATTTCGTTGAAAAACCAGTGATTTATGAATTTTCGTACTTTGAAACATCAAAAATTTGGGTTTTGGGCGAAAAACGCAAAATTACGTCAAGCGCAAAAAATGGCCTGGAGATACCACCCAGTCGGACCTTCATGCAAAAAATCAGCCAATTTCGTTGAAAAACCGCGGAGGCCCGCCCCCGGAAAGACACATATATATATATGCGGACAGACGGACGCAAAAATGGGGTAACTGGTTAAGCTGGCCTTGGCCGCCCGCCGCTTCGGGCAGGGCGCCAGAGCTCCTCCGGCCTCCGGGCACGGGTGCTACGGCCCCTACGCTTTGCCTAGCATGCTTCGCATGCCAGGCTACGCTCCGTGGCCTCCGCACCCATGCCCTCCGGCCTCCGGAGCTCTGACTGCCCTGCCCTCCGCGGCAGGCGGCCTGCGGCCGCGCAAAAATCGTTTAATGAATAACTATTTCAGGTTTTTGGTAGAATTTACGAGGCTGGCTTTGATACCTTTTTTATTTTTAATATTATTCCATCAATTAAGCCTAAGAATTGAGCAACTTGCATAAAACTTGCAGTGCAAGTAAACTAAAAAGGAGGCTGCAACCAAGAGCTTCATTTAAAGGTTGTGCATTGCACACAGAAGGGACAGCAGAAGAAAGGTACGTATCCAAAAACTCGCACCAGCTCAGCAGCTCGTCTCTCTTGGCCTACATCATTCATTTGAAGCTTTTGGATAATTTTGTGGACTTACGCTGGGAACTAGTTTTTTGATATCGTAAAGTGATTGCAAAATCTCTGCAAGCCTGATTTTTTGCCAAAAACCGACGGTAGTAAGCGTAAACAAAACACGTGAATTGAGGCAATGGCGCATCGATTGCTGTACCGCAGCCTGATCAAGGCCGTGGATCCCATGGTGCCGGTGAAACTGCGTCCTGTCTGGGAGCACGAGGCTGGGCCCAAGACCGTCTTCTTCTGGGCACCCACCATCAAATGGGTTCCCTCTTTCACCCATTACCACCGCCACATCTCTCATAGCTTCCAATCTTGCTCAAGGCTCATTAGCACATTTCCAGCTAATCACTCGTGCTAGGATCTATAACTACGTTTTTGAGGTTGCATTGAGGCCTCAAGGCCAGAAATGTGGATGAAGTGGTAGGATTGGGAGTGGGTGATTTTGAGAGCCTGGTGATAGCGGGCATCGCGGATCTGGCGCGTCCGGTGGAGAACCTGAGCACCACTCAGTCCGTCGCTCTCACCGCCACTGGTTGCGCCCATTCCAATCCCTTTTTCCCCTGCCTTATCGTTTCATCTCTGGCGTAGTTGACTCGAACTTGGCCACCGACACCTTGCCTTTAATTCAATTCAAATTCTCAGGCTCAAAACTGGCTTGCCACAAAACTGCCTTTGCTCTGTTTGGTTTCTGTCATTAGGTGTTACCACGTTCCAGCAATCAAGCTGAGACAGTCAAAAAAGTACTGATTAGGAACCATCATCTTGCTGAATATATCCCAATTAATTTTTGAGAAAGTGGCTGAGCTGATTAGGATTTTATGGCCATTGCAGCAAAGTACGGTGGCCATGACGTTGATTGACATCATCGATGATGCCGGTTTATGTAGAGAGTTTCGCAATATCCATTCAAGGATAGTGTGAAACTCAGCACTGCAATGTTGCTGGTGAAGAGCGGACATTGAAAATTGACTTCAAAGTTGAATTGAAATTCACAAAGCCATGGCTGAGTGAATCTCTGTCGCTGCAGGTGAGCTTGTCTGGATGAGAAGCAAAAGGCTGTTGATTGCAGGCTGTTTCGGTTTGCTGTCCTGTCACAGTAGATCGGTGACTTGAGTAGTTTGACTTGAACGCCATTGTTAGAAGGCAGCAAGATCAAAGGCCAAAGTTGTTGAAAAGGCGCTGTAGGTGGAAGTTGGGCTGGACATTGTAGTTGGCTTTGTAGAGGTGGTAGGTCGCTGGGTACAGCTGAGCAAACTGAGCTCTCTGTTCTACCAAACGCTGTGTTGCATTACAGCAGGAACGTAGCAAGGATCTCTTTAGTCGGGAGTCACCGAGCAGGGAAAGGGGATGACAGGGAGCGGGTAATAGACAAGACTGAACTAAACTCTCTTCCGCCCACACGATCAGCTCAAGGTCAACGAAACTGGCTTGGGAAGCGCCACACAATCAATCAAATCGCAGTAATCGGTTACCTGTGTATCTATATGTGTTATATATATATATAAATATATATATTTATAATTATATATATATATGGGGGCCATGTGAGCATAGCTTAAGCACGCTCCCCACATAGCAAAGGGCAAACCCTATTACAAATTTTGAAAATATAAATCAATGTCATTAATTTTGTGGCAGAGCTGACAGTATTCTCAGTGGATGCAGCAAACTCAGAACATTCTTTTAAAAAAGTACGACAATTTTGGTTGAGAATTGGCAGAGTTAGAGCCAAAAAACTTTTCAACCAAGTATATGGCGCAAAGCGCAATGGGTGACCGCAAAGCGATGGGCAACCAGTTTTCTTAGCAAAAATAACCAAATAATTGCAAATTGAGGCACAGATTAGCCAAAACATGAAGCATCTGAGCACTGGGTAGGACCAAATTTCTCTCTCAGCAACCCATCCGACTGTCCTCACTACTGGAGGAAAGCAAGCGATCGCTCCCAACTGCGCAGAATTCACTGAAACGACAGGAATTACGGCGGTGACTCGTACATGCCTACCTCCATCTCACCTTCCAGAGTTTCAGTGCAGACATCACTGGCATAGTTCATTAGCTCAAAATTTGCATCGTTGGATAACCATGATTCGTTAGAAACAGGATGAATCTTAAAATTGGAAACAGTGTATGGGGTACATTTTTGGGAGCATTTGCTAGTGCTGAACAATATACAATTCTTCAATCCCCTAATAGCTATGGACACGTAATACCAGCAGATTCTTAAATGAAAATTTCAAACAGGTAAAATGTTTTTGGGAAATTGAGTCAATAAAATGTGATGCGCAAAAAAGCAGAGGATATAATGGGTTTGGGGGCTGGACAGCGGCTCGTTCAACGCTCGCGCCCGTCACGACTGCCCTCCACCGCTCGTTCCTGATAACTTTGCAGCTGTTGTGAAAAAGCTCTGATCTTCAGTTTCATTTTGAGTCTGATTTGAATGCGTCTTAAATTGAATCTAATAAGCAATTAGTGCTGCCAAGGAGGCTTGGGTCCAGCCATTTCTTTCGCTTTCTGAACTATCAACTCCCACTGGTTAACAGGCGCCTTCCAGAAATATCTCAAATAGAAGCTGTAGTAAAGTGCGTTCTGAGCAGCTATCTGCTTGTGAATTCGTTCTGAACGGCGGTTCTTGGATGGCTGCTTTCGCTGGCCTTCCCACCATCTAATGCCACAGTTTGGGTTCCAAGGAAGAGGAACGAGCTCATGAGTGATCTTAAGTTTGGAAAGATGCGCCTGGAAGTCTGGCAGGTCAGGGGTGAGGATGTATCTAAGGATAGCGTGGTTGAGGTTGTCCATGCGAACGATGCGAAACGGACCGTCCCATCTGATCCCTCTTATGAATGTGGCTTCCTTCCACCTTCTTTCTCACCATCGCACCCTCCATCATCTCAACGGGCATATACATCTTACTCGACCACTTTCCGGCTATCTCAGCCTCCGACTTTCTAGCCTCCTCTCTCATTCGCTCCTCTGCTTTCACCAACCGCAGCACCATCTGGCGCTGGGTGGTCTCCTCCTCTGAATAGCTCATGGCCGCCTCTAATATGGCCTCTGATGGCATGCGCATGTCGGTTTTGAACATGGCAAAGTAGGGCGAAACGCCGATGGATCTATGGCCGGCCGCACGATAGGGCATGAGGGAAAGATTGATGAATCTGTCCGGAGCTATCCAATCGGATTTATCCATGCCACTCAAGTCTCTAACTACCTCTGAAATCACGTGTTTGACGCGCTGCAGCGTAACCAGTTTCTTAGCCGCCGCTTCACAGCCTCCATTCGCCTTCTGATTTTGAGGACTGCAGGTATAAACCTCCGCTCCTATCTGCTCCATAATCTTAGTGAACAGAGCGGAAGTGAAAACGCTTCCAGCATCCGCGCCTATCACTTTGGGAACGCCGAAAATGGAAATGGCGAACTCTAATAGCTTGTAGGCCACGTGATCTGCATCTAATCGAGTCAAGTAGTTGGTAAAGGCGAATTTGGATCTTTTGTCGATGATGAGCAAAGTTCCGACATGCCCGTCTTCCGTCCTCTCATATGGACCAATGATGTCCACTTGGATGTGCTCCCAATTTCGCTCTGGCCAAGGCAAAGGATGAAGCAAAGGCGTAGTGAGCTTGTTGGCGTTCTTAGTACTAGCACAAAGAGCACAGCATCGGGTGTACTCGTTTATGTCCACGCCCATGCCAAACCAATAGGTGATGGCGGACAACTGAGTGTACATCTTATCGGCGGACTGGTGCATGCCGCCCATGTGGGAGTCATGGGACTCGAGCAACATCTTAGTCTGCAAGGACGCCGGACAGACCGGCACTTCCTTCAGGTCCAGCATCTTCATTAACACCCCATCATCCCTCACTCTCAATCCTTCCTTTCTTAGCTTCTCCAGGACTTTCTCGCTTCCCGTCTCAAATTCATGGAATCGCTTAGCTATCCATGGGTCTTCCTCCTGGATCTGCCTTGTAAGGTTCTGAATGGAGTTTTCCGTTTGACAGCCGACACTCTTCATCTGAACGGGGCCGTCGGTTCTTTGAGGCTCTGCCACGACGGGCGGATCAACGACCACCTCCTCTTCAACGACAGGCAATCTAGGAAGAACTCCCGGAAACCTTTCGTCTTCTCCTGCCCTCACTCTCCCACTTCTTAGCCTCATAGGGAGAATGGAAAAAGGCGTATCTGAAGCGAAGCGCTCTGGAATGGATGCCAAGGTGAAAGTGGTATAGATGGGCTCGTGATGCGGATTGGTGAGCGGATGAATGCCCTGGTTCTCTAAGCTCATCGTCTCCTCCGCCCTCTTCTCAGCCATATCCTCTCTTAGCTTCCTCCCTGGATAAGGATCACTCCAAATCCTGGACAAAAGGTCCGGGAGTCTGTGGGCAGCCGCATCGCCTTTCACGTACTTGATGTCTAAGGAATAGGCACTCAATTGAGACCTCCATCTAGCCACTCTGGGACTGGGCGAACGACAGGTGTGGAGATGCTCGTGGCTCTTATGGTCCGTGAAAACCTGAATAGGTGTGACCATGGGATAAAGAAACCACTTCCTGTGGTGCAGGATGCCAAAGTAGATGGCGTAGCACTCTTTCTCAAACACCGACATTTGTCGCTCTGGGAGTGTAAATCTGTGGGCGGCGAATGACAACGGAGCCTCTGAACCGTCCGGCTGGCATTGAGTGACCATACAGCCCATAGCCTCATAACTGGCGTCACAGCGCAAAATGAATTGCGAGTCTGAACGTGGAAAGGCCAGCAAAGTTGCATCTGATAGGAGGTCCTTCGTCGCCTGGAAGGCTTTCGCCTCCGTCTCACCCCATTGCCAGGCTACCCCCTTCCTCAACAGCTCATAGAGGGGCGAAGTGGTGTGGTAGTATTTGGGCAAATAAGCCATCCAATACTGCACTGCGGCCAGGAATGACTTTAGTGCACGCGGATTGTCTGGGGCAGGCTTGGCGGACAAAATGGCCGTTCGCTCCTTGTCCGGCTGAACTCCCTCCTTTCCTCTCACTTCAAAGCCCAACCACTTGACCGACTTCTTACAGAGCTGCGCCTTCGCTGCGGAAATCTTAATGCCAGCTTCTCTCAACCTCTGCATGGCCAGCTTCAAATGCTGAAGATGGAGGGAGAATGAAGAAACGACGTGTTTCTGAGGCTTCGTATAGATAGCCATGTCGTCGGCATAGGAGAGGACGAATCTTTGCAGGTACTCAGCCATGATGGTGTCAATGGCATACTGCCAGAAATGACTGGCGTACTTCAACCCCTGCGGAACCCTCTGAAAGACATACGACTGCCCTAAGGCTCTGAATCCAGCCAAGTCTTGGCTCCCTTCCTCTAACTTAAGCGTAAAGAACGCGTTGCAGGCATCTAAAATGGAGATGTAATCGGATCCAGCCAGTAGTTCAATGGCGTCACGGATCTTCATGGCGTTCCAGTTTTGATACTCTGAAGGCTTCAGACTGGAATTGACAGGGATGAGGTTGAGGCAAAAGCGCCAATTGTCGGGATGGGTGAGGTCTTCATCGGGCTTCGTACGCTTAGGCACCAGCACCACCTTGCTAGCGTAGCTGCTCAATTTCTTAGCTACCACCCCTTGCTCCTCTAATTCCTCTATCTTCTGTCTAAGAATGGCCGTCTCCAAGTCCGAAAATGTCTGAATTCGGCAAGGAATGTTCTTAAGGTAAGATTCTAAGCGAAATCGAAAGAAATCGCAGGTTCCCACGTCCTTTTTGGACTTGCTGAAAATGTCCTTGAAAGAACAAATCAGCTCCTGGAGGTCCGCCCGCTCCTTCTTGGAAAGATGGGACATGTCTAAGTTATGCAGATGACAGTCGGGGTCCCTGCACTTCCCATCGGGTCCACTTTCTCCTCCTTCACTCATCATAGCTGTCTGAGATGGATGATCTAAGAGCAGGTCTTTCGTCAAGGGAATGAAGGGATAGTCAGTGGCATTCTCTGCCTTCCCTACGATGGTTCCTAGAGGAAGGATCTGACGGTCGGCGGAATTGTTGATAAGGCTAATGCAAGCCTGTCCGTTCACTGCGAAGCCCACTACTGCCGATGGAACATAGGCCCTCTCCTCAATCAAGTCTTCCTGCCCTTCAGGCAAAGTGAAATCCCCGTAGGGAACGGTGGTTTGAGGTCGGGATTCATCGCCGTCCAAAGCATTCTCCACGACCGTTATCTTACCAGCCATTTCCACACATCCCACCTTCCAAACGGACTGGGAATAAGGCTCTAATATGGTCTCTTGGAGGAGGAATACGTCTGATGTTTCCTCTCCTTCTCCTCCACTGGAAACCTCTGTATCCTCGTCTAGGTCAATGCCTGACTCCTTCCCTGGATCTAATGAGTCGGGGATGGGCTCTAACGTCTTATCTGCAGGCATGGAGGACACTTCTTCCTCTTTCTCACCGCCCGTCGCTGCAGTTGGCGTTACACTCTCCTTCCCGCCTTTCGTTCCCGGGGCAAACCTCACCTCCTTCTCATTTAACTCCCTTTCCCTTTCTCCCTCATCTGGTGAGGAAGGTAATGGAGGTGATGGTGTTGGCGAGGGTAGAGGGGATGAGGATTCCTCGTGTCTAACGTGAACGGTTTCAGGGCAATCTGACGACGGATACTCAGGCGGTCCCGGCTCCATCACCTCCGTTCCGAACGTCAAGGTTCTCTTAGCTCCATCCAAAATCAATGGAGGAGGTGGATTGAAAGGATCATCCCCAGGCTGTTGCTGAAGGAAGTCCATGCCCAAAATACCCTTAATCGGATCCTTGTCAGCGGCCGGTAAGAGCTTCGCTTTCACCGTCTTCTGATAACCGCCCATTTGCAAGCACAAGCTCACTTCCGTGGTCTTATAGACTTCTGCACCTATGCCCGTCAAAGACACATTGTATCTAAGGACCTGCGGTTGAGGAGTGATCTGAGCGAAGAGAACTCTGGAAACTAAGGTGACCTGACTTCCAGAGTCCACCAAAAATTTGGTGATGACATGGTTGTCTTCAACCCCTGGAGGGATCTGAGCTGGCGGGCACATAAGGAAAATGTTGCCCCAATAGCGGTTCTCATGGTTGGTAGTCGCTGTGCAGGTGATGTAATAGGAGGAGAAAAGGGGCATGGTTGAAAGGGGCTGTTGTAGCATGACGTCGGGTTCCTCTCCGACCTCCATTCTCAGTCTCGCTACATCCACTGACCTGTCCTCCAGCCTCTGAACAGCACACTCCACGTGCTCCGTTCTTTCTTCCAACTGCGCCAACATCTGCTCCATATCGGCAGCTGCCTGCTGGGAATCGCTTTCCTCGTCTTCCTCCATTCTCAATCTCCTCTCCAACGCTCTTCCTCGCTCTACCCTCCGCACGGCCTCTTCTAACTGTGCCTCTGTCTGACTCATCCTCAGCTTCTCCTCTGTCGCTCTCCTCTTCTCCACTCTCTGAACGACTTCTTCCAGCTGAGTCTCAACCTGAGTCATCCCCAGTCTCTCTCTTCCGGTTTCCACTCCAGCGAAGTGGACCGAATTGTCTGCTGGGCGGAATCTAACAGCGGTTCTAAGAGTGCTTCGTCTGGGCGTGCACGGCTGAGCAGCAATGGCCGTGCCTACTCTCACCTCACCAGCCGTGCCTACTCGCATCTCACCAGCGGGATCTGAGGTTGCTTCCTCTTCTTCCCCCTCTTCTACTGTCTCTCCAGCCTCCTCCCTAGAGAAACTGTCGTGGACGTAGATGCATGAAGCACAGCAGCAATGAACGCCGGTGCAGCAGCAAGGCTCTAATAGATCATAGCACTTGCAGCAAAGGTGGAGCGCTCCGTAGTAGGGGAACAGGCAAGAGGTGAGCCACCAATTTGGGTGTTGTCTTGGCTCACAAGAGCACTTCCAATCGTAGCAGGTTCTAAGACACAGGAAGTGACAGGCCAAACAGGCCAAGAACAGGGCGAAGAGGATTACCCCCAAAGTGATCATGGCTGGGACCCCATCGTCGGGGTTGAGGGTGCTAGCCCTTGCTACTCTCACAAGCTGGGTCTGATTTGTGCCCTGAACGTGAGGGACTGGCAGTGCTCTGGCCAGCGGCAGCCACGAAAAGAAGACTGCCATGAAGAGGAACAATGAGCAGGTGGTGGAGAATGTGGTGTCTTTGGATCTTTGAGATGGTGGCTTGTCGGAAGGAGGTGTACCTGGGAGAGGATCTTTGTGGCGGAGTGCCTCGATCCTGGCGATGAGGACTTGGGCGTCGCGTCGCTCGCGCAGCTGGCGCTTCTTCTCTTCCTCCGCTTCCTTCTTCCTCTTCTCCTCCTCCTCCATCTCTTGCTTCTTCCGCAGGCGCTCCTGATGCTTCTGCTCTTCCAACTGGAGAATACGGCGTAGCTCTGCCATGGGCAGCAGAGCCAACTCCTGCGCCTTCAACGTGGGCTCTAAGACTGTTCTCTCTGAGTTTGTCGGAACTACCTCTTCTGCCAGCACGTCCTCTGCTGGAGGGTCTTGGTTGGAGCACTGGATCTGAACGTCTCTGCCGGCGCAGGCCGCCTGTTCCTCCGCCTGCTTCGCCGCCGCCCAGCTCGGGATGGCCGGGGTCTTGAGCGGGGTCTCAGTTTCTTCTTCGAGGTCGATGCAGGGGCCGCTGTATCTCATCTCGCTGGCTACCGTGTCTTCTTCTTCCATCTCCACGTCTTCCTCCGCTTCATCTTCATCTCCTCCGTCTCCCGGGAGCTGGATCTCATCTCGGCTCTCCTCACGCTCCTCCTCCGTCAAGTGGCTCTGCTGGAGTCCGTCGGGGATGTCTTGCACGCCGGGTGACACGACGAAGGCGATGGCTTGGCGTCGCTGCCGGGCCAGGTGCGGGTAATGGACTGTGCGGGGCCGGTCCTTGAAGTAGTTGCGGTAGCGGAGTGGTCTGCGGTCCTCCGCCGTTCTGAGCGCCCACTGGATGAAGCTGGCGCTTCTCTTGGAGTTGGTGGGGAGGTAGCCGTACTGCTCCAGCCTGTGCACTGCTCCGACGCCCACGTTCATCTGGACGTAGTCGCTGAGGATCACCCGACTACAGAGGAAGTAGTTGACGAGGACGTTCATGCTGTAGATGAAGTGGCCGGCGAGAGAGAGCTCGTGGGAGTCCAAGTCGTAGAGGGTCTGGTTCATGGAGGGGAAGAAGAACGCCGGTTCTTCCTGGCCCGGGCTGTAATGGAAGTCGTGGGGGTTGAGCTTCTTCGGCTGCGCCGGCTCCTCTCCGCGCTTCCTCGCCTCCTCTTCTTCTTTCTTCTGCTTGTCATAGGCTGCATTGCTCCTGAGCGCTGAACTCTGAATAGATGAAGCGCTGGATCTTAGCGAGCACGTAGAAGTAGTCCTGGTGATAGTCCAGGCCACTGGTGCACAGGCCATTGCAGGCGTTGGTGTGAGTGCAGGGGGTCTCAGAGGCGAAGTTGGTCGGGTAGGGCGGCGGCGATAGGCAGCCCACCTGGAGCTTCGGATGCTTCTTAACCAGGCGCTTGAGGAAATTTATGAAGGTGTTGGCGAGGCCGTCCACGTCCACCGGGTGCTGGTACAGGAGGTGTCGGGGAAACTGGATGAGGAGTTTGCGGTGCTCGACGTTGCCACCAAAATCGTCGGGCTTCATGATGATGTCGGCGAGGGCGACGAGCTCGTTGAAGAACTGAGCCCAGTTCGTCTTCTTCCAATCCACGAGGTAGAGTTGGCAGGCATCGAAGGAGATGTGATGGTGGCTGATGTCGAGGACCACGTGGGTGTACATGCGGTCCATGGGGAAGACGGCGTAGTGCCACCCTGGTCCGATGTTGCCCGCCGGCAGGAACTTCGGCCTCCGCTCCAGGTTGACGGACTTGGCCAGGCGGGACCTACGCAGGAACCGCTGGAGCTCTGCTGAAGCGATGGGTCCTTGGCGGCGGGGCTCTGTGCGGCCGTAGCGCTGGCCACGCTCCTCCTCCTCCATCTGCTCTCTCAGCTCGGCGACGAAGTCCTCGGGGCGTCCACGGCTGGAACGGGCTTCTTCTCGGCGTCCACTGCTGCCTCCTTGGCCTCCTCGGTTCTTCCTTGATCCGCTGCTCTTACTTCCTCCTCGGCTTCCTCGGCTGCCTCTGCTTCCTCCTCGGCTCCCTCGGCTACCTCTGCTTCCTCCTCGCACCTATCTCCGTGGGCTCATCCCGGCCTCCATTCGCTCCTTCTCACTGTCCTGGCCCGACTGGCTCTCACTGCTTCCCTTGCCTCTCACACGGCCTCCCAGCGAACGGGACTTCCTCGGGCGATGCTTCTTCTTGGTCTCTTCTTCCACTGCCACGACCTGCCCTGGATCTGAGTTCTGCTGAGGGCTAGTTCTGTCCTGCTTGCGGCTGGCTCGCTCCTCCGTGGCCTCCTTCCGTTTCTCCGGTTCCTTCTCCGACTTCTTCTTCGACTGCTCCGCCGTCGGCTTCTTTGGCCCCTCCGGCTTCTCCTTGGCCTCCTCCGCAGGCTGGGCCTTTTTCTTCACCGCCTTCGAGTCCACCACGGTCCATGTCGGCTCCTGGTTGGCCTTGGACTTCTCGTCGGAGGATACGCCGTCGGGTCGAGTCTCAGTAGCTGTCGCCTTGGTCGGGTTCTTCTCCTCCTGCTCCTTCAAGTACAGGTCGACGGCCGTCTGACGATCGATGCCGTGCTGGAGGACGCGGGTGATCTGATCGGCCCAACCCCCCATCAGCGCCGGCCTCTTCTCCAGACTCCTCAGTAGCTGACTCGGGGACAGCAGAGGCGGAAAGTTCTGCTGATCGCAGGCCGTGTAGTACTGGAGGAGGTTGTCGAAGGGAGTCTTGTACTGCTTCTCCTTGCAGAGAGGCTGCGGCTTGTGGCTCTGAACCGCTTGCAGGTTTGGCCGTGCTCCTTCTCGCAGAATTGTCAGGATGCCTTCGTGGCTTTCTTCCCAGGAGCGGTCTTGCATGCAGCGCCGGAGATACTTGAGGACGTCGGCGAGGGGCGCCATGGCGTGCGGGATCTGAAGGCTATAGGCGTAGATGCAGGGGAACAGCATCTTCTTCCACAGCACCATCCAGAAGCCTAATAGAGTTCTTAGGCTGCGCTTGGTGTCCTAGGGGCTCTGGCTGTAATGCTGCAGGGTTCTGAACAGCTGGACGACCTGGGTCTCGGCGTCGTGACCTCTGAAGAGGTGGTCTCGGTAGACCCAGTCCTTGACCTTGTCCTGTACCGCGAGCAGGAAGGAGCGGCGGACGGTGGTGGTGGTCTGATAGAAGGCGTTCACCAGCGGAATCTGATAGGTGAGCTTGGCGCGGGAATCCTCGGCGTCGCTGACGAGATGGAGGGCGTGCAGCACCAGCTCCAACGTCTCCGCCCGCTGCATGATGGCGAAGCCCATCTTTTCGATCGTGTTGTCCGTGTCCCAGTCAAGGCTCTGACGGTAGCTGATGGTGTGGTTCTGAAGCCGCTGCTGAAGGATCTGCTCGTCCGCGGTCTGAGGAACGAAGTTGCGGAGGTGGGCGATGGAGTCCCGGAACTGCTCACGCACCTTCTCTTGGACCTCGACGTTCACCCCGGGCGCCAGGCGGATGATGAGGGCCTCAGGCTCCTTCTCCCCCTTCTCCGCCTCGTTGGCGACCTTCTCCGGATGCTCCTTGGACTGGTCCAGGTCTTCCGTTGGCACCGGTTCTTTCTTCTGCCGGCGTCGGCTCCATCTCCGTCTCCATGTAGTCCAGGTGCTCCTCCGCTTCGGGCAGCTCTTCCACTTCCGTCAGCCTCTGCTCGACCACCAG
>JASANA010007806.1:0-20373 GCA_030248095.1 Ptycholaimellus sp. GST1_10 | reverse complement strand
TTTAGATATTAATGGATAAAAAAAATAAAAATATTTTGTTTTTATTTAATTATTTAAAAAATATAACAAAAAAAAATTCGAAAATCAAAAATACAATTTAAATTTATGGGCAACCTAACATATTTTTGTGAAATTTTCATGATATATGCTTAGGGCAATCGATTTTTGGGAGAAAATAGCTCTAATTTTGACCTGCCGATAGTACCAGTTATTTTTTCAACTTAAAGTTTCCAAAAAAAAATGATTGCCTAAGAAGGATTCCGAACCTCCCAGGTCGCCCCAGCTGGTTAATCGCATAGACCACTACACCATGGATGCATATGCATAGCTGTTTAACTGAAGACTTATGAATAAAAGTCAATACATGAGGCTCAAGGACCCGGGGAAGGGTTGTGGGGGAAGAAATGAATACCTACTATCGTCCATTGAATAGATGCGGAGAAGAAGGAGGAGGAGGAGGAGTCGGAGTTCGGACAAATGGTTTTTTGCATTTTACATATTAAAACAAATAGTTTTGGGCAAAAGTCAAAAGATAAACTATAGTCAATTCGATGTTGCTATTTCCATTGCAAAAAGAATTAAAATGATTGGAGCTTTCTTTGACGAGCAGCAGCCTTATCAAAATTGAGATCTAGCAATAACCCCTTAAACGTACACCTAGGTCGAAAAGAGGAGCTGGGCGCTGACACTCCGCTAAAGCTCCGTTCGCGCCAGCCCAATGAGGACAAAAGTTTAGTAACCTCTATAGACCGCGGAGCGGCCCTTTGGGCCGCTCCGCGGTCAAAAACTCAAGTCTTGTGTGCAATTTTCAGCCGTTCAGTTACTACGGAAAAAATTGTCCTTATTGGGGAAAAAAATTTTCGACTCAAAAATTTGATGTTTCAAATAATCCGGCACCAGTTCCATCCTGCCAGGATCCAAGCGGCAAGCATTAGCTTTCAGAAAAAAAGCTCGTCATAATCCGTTGAGAATTCGCACGGCCCCGGCCATTCCAGATACCTAGCCATGCCCCGAGCCATCACCTAGGCCAACTCTTATGCAAACTTTAAGCTCATTTCGTTGCGGACACCCCCAAAAGCCTGTAAAAAAGGTCTGCTCATTTGAATGGCTGGTTACCAGAAGCTCTTGCTTGCTCATGCGAAGCTCACCGAGGCGATTGGCAAAGATTGTTCCGATCTCGTTTGTTAACTGGGACCAGTCAAATATATAACTGGTACCATCGGCTAGCCAAATGTTGGTCTCTTTTCTCCAAATTTTGTAATTGCCTCGAGCAAAAAGTCAAGGAAATACATCTACTACTTGTGGAATCTGCTGCTAGGACAGTTGCATTTTGTTTTTGGCGCGCAGTTCAGTGTCTCTTTCCATGCGCGCCCAAAAACAAAATGCAGATGACGCAGCAGATTCCACAAGTAGTAGATGTATTTCCTTGACTTTTTGCTCGAGGCAATTACAAAATTTGGAGAAAAGAGACCAACATTTGGCTAGCCGATGGTACCAGTTATTTCTTCCACTTTTAATATAGTATAAAATGTATGAATAAAAATTTATTTTTTTATAATATATGGAAAATAAATAAATAAAAATAAACTCATTAAAAAATTATAACAAACATAAAAGAATCAAAAATATATTAAGATATTAATGGATAAAAAATTAAAAAAAAACATAATTATTTAAAAAATATAACAAAAAGAAAAGATTCGAAAATCAAAAATACAATTCAAATTTATTGACAAACTAACATATTTTTGTGAAATTTTCATGATTTATGCTTAGGGCAATCGATTTTTGGGAGAAAATAGCTCTAATTTTGACCTGCCGATGGTACCAGTTGTTTTTCAACTTAAAGTTTCCAAAATAAAAATGCTTGCCTAAGAAGGATTCGAACCTCCCAGTTTCAACCAGCTGTTTAATCGCTTAGACCACTACACCACGGATGAATATGCATAGCTGCTTAACTGAAGACTTATGAATAAAAGTCAATACATGAGGCCCAAGGACCTGGGGGGGGGGTGAGTGGGGGAAGAAATGAATACCTACTATCGTCCATTGAATAGATGCGGAGAAGAAGAAGAAGAAGAAGAAGAAGAAGAAGAAGAAGGAGAAGGAGGAGGAGTTCGGACAAATGGTTTTGAGTGATTTTCTCACGAATTCTGCCAATTTTTGATGATTTCTCGCGAGTTTTGGTCAATTCGATGCTGCTTTTTCCAATGCAAAAAGAATCAGAACAATTGGACGTTTCTATGAAGCACAAAATCCTTATCAATTTTAAGATCTAGCAATAACCCCGAAAACGTACACCTGGGTCGAAAAGAGGGGCTGGGCGCTGACACTTCGCTAACGCTCCATTCGCGCCAGCCCAATTACGCAACAACACGCCATCGGGTCCCATGAAATGATCATAGTAATTTTGATTCTGATATGCAAATGGTCCCAGATCATGAGGTGAAAATGGATTGTAGTCCTCAGTGTAATCTCCTTCATGCTCATCTTCATCCTGACTCGGGTGATCAACGTATGCTGCAGGGAAATCCGCATCCGCAACACCATAGGTCCTAAAGGCCATTTCAGCGAGGCCTTCGCAGGATGCGGCTGGCCTCTGGGCACAGAGCTCCTGAGATAAAATGTTTATCATTTCACGATTCGATGGCCCGCGACGATTCGTCATGTGCCAATATTCGTTCATAGCTGCAAAAACAAAAGCCACTTTTCAGCAACCAAGCATTGAAACTAATTCAAAACAAGTATAATGGCGCAAAACGCAATGGTGACCGCGAAGTGCTTTGGGTTAATGAAATAGTAAAATAAGGCATTCAGAATTACGTGTTAGAAGCAGTGAAGAGTAATTTAATCAGCGTAAAGTAGCGCATTGTGAGCTTTTTGACCGCGGAGCGGCCCGAAGGGCCGCTCCGCGGTCTATAGAGGTTACTCAACTTTTGTCCTCATGCGCATATATATATATATATATATATATATATATATATATATATATATATATATATATATTTATATCTGGAAATGCTGGCCCCGGGCGAATTCTCAACGGATTTGGACAAACTTTTTTTTTCCTGAAAGGTAATGCTATTTTAGGAAGATCTGGAGGGGTAGACCCGGTTTTTGAGCAATTGAAACATTACTTTTTTGGGTAGAAAGACTTGAAAATCACAATATACAGTTTTTCCGCTGTAGCTCCTGTAATCTTGAGAATTGCACAGACAACTTGAGTTTTTTTGTTCACAAGTCGTATATAACGATTCCAAATCTGTGCTTACTTTTGAAAATGGTTGAGAAACCACAGACTTTCCCTCTTGAGTGACAAACTTTCGTGCATGACAATAGCATCAATAATTAGTAGCAGCTGAACAGCTGATAATTGAACAGAACACTTGAGTTTTTTTGTTCACAAGTCGTATATAACGATTCCAAATCTGTGCTTACTTTTGAAAATGGTTGAGAAACCACAGACTTTCCCTCTTGAGTGACAAACTTTCACGCATGACAATAGCATCAATAATTAGTAGCAGCTGAACGGCTGATAATTGAACAGAACACTTGAGTTTTTTCGTTCACAAGTCGTATATAACGATTCCAAATCTGTGCTTACTTTTGAAAATGGTTGAGAAACCACAGACTTTCCCTATTGAGTGACAAACTTTCGCGCATGACAATAGCATCAATAATTAGTAGCAGCTGAACGGCTGATAATTGAACAGAACACTTAAGTTTTTTTGTTCACAAGTCGTATATAACGATTCCAAATCTGTGCTTACTTTTGAAAATGGTTGAGAAACCACAGACTTGCCCTCTTGAGTGACAAACTTTCACGCATGACAATAGCATCAATAATTAGTAGCAGCTGAACGGCTGATAATTGAACTGAACACTTGAGTTTTTTGTTCACAAGTCATATATACCGATTCTAAATCTGTGCTTACTTTTGAAAATGGTTGAGAAACCACATAATTTTCCTTTTGAGATGCAATGTTCACCCTCACAGCAGACATTTTCCTTAAACTTAGGATTTTGCTACTTGTGAAGGTGCAAGCGCTCCGCGGTCACCTATTGCGCTTTGCGCCATATACTTGTTGAATTTTGCAAATAGGCCCTTTGGGCTCGCTTCTCAATCAAAAATATTGATCAAAAGCAGTGAATGTGAGAAACAATAGAGCAGTAGATGAGCGGTAGAAACATCAAAAAGTCCATGAAATGTTTAAACTTGTTCATAATTATCGTGGCATTCCATGGTCACCTGGAACGCCCCCTGGTGATTCCCTAATCCGCCGTTTTTCTAAACAAGTAATCTTACAATTTTCATTAAAAAACATGAATTTAGGCTGGTTCAAAATTTTAATATCAAAATTTTAGGTTTTTACTAAGGTCCTAATAACAGCTTCAAGATACGACCCTGACGGATTTACATGCCAAAATTCAGCTCATTTCATTGACTAAGCAGGGATTAGTATTTTGAAACACCAAAATTTGATTTTTTCTGCCATAAATCGTAAAAAATAATTATTTGTCATAATTTGGCCCCGCAAAAATGTACTAAATCTTGATTTAGATCTTGAAACAACTATCATAAGATTCTCTACCTGCCCGGTTCTCAGACAAGAAAAGAAGTGGGCGAATGGGAATGCAGATTGTGAGGTTAGGAAACTCGGCTCCCGAACGATGGATCATAGTCGTCTCATACCGCATCTCGCCCGAACGATACTGGTCAACCTGCATGATTATATATCTTTATTGAAACTCCTTTCCTCCGTCCAACCAAGTTGTTCACATCTCGGATGGTCAGCACGAAGCCTGCGCCAATGATCGTTAGCCTGTCACTGAAGAAATTAGAAAGACAAAAAAGCTAAGCGTTGCTTCAGTAACCAAAGCAGGTTTTCGATCTTCCAGTAACGCGAGCCGAGGAAAGAAAAGCCATGGATCGGCGTCTGCTGCAGAAAATTGTCGTTGACATACTGGCGCAGGCTTGCCAGGAGCATTTTCTCTTCAAGTGAAAGGCACAGATCGCCAGCTCGTGGGGAGGGAGGCCAATTTTACTGAAAGCCTGGGACAACATCAATCAAAAACGGCTGGATCCCTTTTTAAGTTGAGTAGTTTGGATTGTCAGGTGAATCTTGTGAATCGATTTTGAATCAGTCTGGTCCTCAAAAACGGGCTGCTAAGCTACTAACCGCGCACACTCCACCAACAAGTAGGACGTCTGGTTTGGCTGTGTCACTGAGCAATAGAGGCTCGGATAATTGACCAAATTTATAGTGAACGTTTGACTTTCCTCTTTTTTTGTTGATTGATTGAATTCTCCCATTGATTCTCACCTGGTTTTCTCAAACGCAGTGATGAACGCTACTTATTTTCCTTCTTGCAGTTTTGAAAAGCATTGAAAAGCATTTTTATGCAGCTATTTCCGCAACTGAGTTTCCCCGTTACTCCTGGTGCAGGCCAACAAAAAATGGCAGAAAACAGTTCACCAGCTGAGGCAGGTAGAGCAGAATCTCATCGAGGGTCGCCACTCGAAGACGATCGATGGCATCCCACCTGCAGCTCTGATGTTTCATTAGCTGATTACAAACGACACAAGTTGTGAAAGCCAGCAATTGGCATGGGTAAATCCACTGTATTTCTTGTAGTGTAGTTGATTAGCTGACGCTTCTCGAAATCTGGTGATGTACATGTCCACCATGTTTTTCAGTCCAACATCAGGGTTCAGATATCTGCAAGATGCTAATTAAAGGCAGCTTGAAGCAGTTGCATAAGGTAATTGGATTTGAACTACTGAAATCATGTTCACAGCCATAGCAATGCAGCAGTAGTGCCCTACCAAACTAAACAGTGGCCCTAGTGTTCCATTCCTGTTCAACTTAGCCCTAGGAAATCGCCAGTTTTTCAAAAGCAAGAATGTCAATCAACGGCAACTAGAGGATTATTTGGTTGCCAGTGTAGAGTGGTCTGGTCTGGTGCTTCCGGCGTCTTCGAAGAGAGACGGCAGTGCACAGTGGCGACGTTGGGCTCGAAATAGACGATGTCTGTTTCTAAGACTGTCTTTACTGTTTTTTTTAACAGCTATTAGAATTGGAAGCGTTGAAACATGTATGAAGATCCAACTTGCTTAATTATAACACGTTATAAATCATTTATAATCTTCTTGTTCCATGGTTGAAAACATAATTTGCTCCAAGTGTTTTATTCATAGAGTTTAGTTTAAATTTCTCCAATGAAGACAAAAATAATTGCATAACATTCTCATTTAGTCGACATCATATTCCCCCATTGGCTTTGTAGTGCTGTCCAAGGATGAGCCTGTCTCTGCTTGGAAGTGCTTACACTGAAAAGCTAAGTACCAGGATTTGAGTTGGCTGAAAAAAGGCGGGTTCAAGAGGCAACCGGCCTGATTCCCTGCTCTCCTGAACAAAGAGCGATCCAGGTTTCCCTTATTTGTCAATATTTGAGAAAATTTGGACAAACCTATAACGGTCGGTATTTCTTTATTTTTCCCAGATACCTATAATCCTCTGGTCCAATGGATTTGATGGAAAGGCTGTCTATGATTCATATTTATAGGCCTTTTGCCTATTTCATTTTACCCTGTTTGTGGCTTTCAATAATTGAAGATCTCCTTTCGAACACCGGCGACACAAGAAAAAGGACCAGAATCTACTGATGCCAGGCAAAAAAGAGCAAAACAAAAAGCTGCCTCCTGACAGATTTCTGGACGACAAGAATACCGGTGCAACCTCACAATTGAGCGAGCAAAGCGACGCCTAACTATCTGAACCAAATAAATGCTGCCAATTCCTCTGGGCAAAGTGAATGCACATAGACTGGAAATACAAGATAAGCTCCGGGACATTGAGCAGCGGAAAAAAGATTGCAATACTGAACAATCGGAAGGCGGGACAGGCGCGAAACGTGGGGGGCAGGGGAAAAGAAAAGCGGTGGTCTAGTGGGTCATGGAGGAGGACTCTGGGAGGCGGCCGAGGGGCTTGGGCTTCTTGGCCAGGATGGCTGGATGGACGAAGGGCAGGACTCCGCCTTGGCTGATCGTCACCCCTGTCAAACCAGTTTTTTGTACCGCTGCTTGAGGCTAATTTCCAAAATATCATTTAATTATGATTTTTAAAAAATATTTGTAAACATTTTTGTTGTTTGTTTGTGTATATTAACCTGCCCGAGCAATAAAAGGAGGCAAAAAATTATTATGTTAATTCATAGTTTATGTCAACCAATTTTATCAATTTAATTCATATCAAATCGACTACATTGATTTATACTTTCTAGTGAATATTGCTAGCTTACCGCCCTCTTTATCTGTGCTTTTGTTAGTAAACGAACCATCTTGGCAGCCCAAACGAAAGAAACCGACATTTCGAAAATGTGGAATTTGCGTTAACATCGTATTCTGATACACATTTCACTCGCCAAGTTTTTTTCCCCATTTTTTCCCGAGTGAATCTTTCTTTCTGCTATTTATTTACCTAATTTTCTGGCCAGCACAAAGTGGAAACCAAGAAGCAGGGTCTTATGCAGAGCAAATTAGGAGCTAAATATAAAGGCGCAACCTTTGAGGAGGGCGTTGATCTCGTCGTCGTTTTTGATGGCCAGCTGGAGATGGCGCGGATTGATGCGCGCTTTTTTGTTGTCCCGAGCCGCGTTCCCCGCCAACTCCATCACCTGGGCGAAGGAGTAGTAGGAGAGAAGAGAAGGAGGAGGGGAAAGTAAAGAGGACCTCAGCGGTGATGTATTCGAGGACGCCGGCCAGGTAGACGGCGCCGGCGGTGCCGATGCGCTGGGGAAGACCCTCCTTCATCCGTCGCTTCAGCCGAGCCACCGGGAAGCAGAGCCCTGCCTTCTTCTCCGTCCGCACTGCCTTCTTCTACAATTCCCCTCCCAGTTACTCGTCTATTAGCAGCTAAACGAATTCACCGGAATTTATCCTATCTATAATTTGGTTGGGGTGCATCAGGATGAGTGAAGGCAGCGAAACCTTTGCCTTCTTGGGCTGGCTGGTCTTGAGGGTGGAGCCGGGCTCGTTGGTGTCGGAGACGTCGTCGGAGAGGACCTCGTTCAGGTCCACCATCGGCTGCTCCTGGCTCATCGCCTCCTTCTTCGCCACCGAAGGCATCCTGGCTTGGGAGGGCAGCTGACTGGCTGGGATTGCTTTGGGATTGGAGTGAGTGAGTGAGAGAGGCAGAGAGGCGAGGAGTGAGGCTTTCGTCAGCGGCACTGCTAAACTGCGGCCCTGTTGTCCTTTGTGGGCATTCCAGGCTCCTTTGCTCGCTAGTGCCATGGAGCGCAAAATATCAGTCTTGCGTAGATGCGGAAAAAAATCGATTGGGCATAGAAATAGCTTAAATAAACCAGTTTGACCTAAATTAGGTTTTACGCGCACATGGTATGAATTTTATGCAAAGTTGTAAACGGTTTTAGTTCTGAGAAATGCAAGGATGCTTCCATGTAACTTTTCCTGGTAATTTTTTGATGATTCCATATGCGCGATTTCCCGCAAAAGCTGAACAATTTCAAAGAGCTTTGGAATGCGCCATTAAACATCGTACATTGTTTGTGATATGATTCATTTTTCCAATGAAGATGCCACAGCCTTCGAAATAAAAGCTTAATGTGAATAAAGAAAACTAAGTCTGGGATGATTCACAATTTCCGTAATTGATTGTATAGAAAGAGTTCTAGTTGTTGAGTAAAAATGGCATGGTAATAATTTTGGCGGCAGAAATCGAGTGCTGGAGAAAGGGCATATCAAGATCGCGATCCCTAGGCGCCTTAGGCCACCGTTAAGGATTGTCTCATGCTGATAACGTGTCCTGCTGCCTAGACCCTTTCACTTTAGTGCATACGACATCTGACGCAATATTTCTCTCATGTATTTCCTGTTGGTTTTGCTCCTTGAATGTGTTAAACAAAGAGCATCGCAGGCAAAGCGCAATAATTAAATACCATCATCTAATTTTCTGCAAAAACGCAAAAAGTAAGAGCTAGAACTCAATGTGGCCGTCTAAATGATGGTCAAATTGTATAAATCCGTTGAGAAAAAACTTCGCTGTTTTGAAAGTTTCGAAAATTCTCCAAAAATTTTATTTTGAATTTTGCACGCTCACATTGTTCCAAAAGAGTTATAATATCTGATACCATCGGCAGGCCAAATGTGGGACTCTTTTCTCCAAAATTTGCAGTTGCCTGGAGTAAAAAGTCAAGGAAATACATTTTCTACTAGTGGAATCTGCTGCTTGGACAGTTGCATTTTGTTTTTGGCGCGGAGATCATTGCCTCTTTCCATGCGCGCCCAAAACAAAATGCAGATGACGCAGCAGATTCCACTAGTAGAAAATGTATTTCCTTGACTTTTTACTCCAGGCAACTGCAAATTTTGGAGAAAAGAGTCCCACATTTGGCCTGCCGATGGTATCAGATATTTCTCCCATATAGCATAAAATGTATAAATATAAATTTTATATTGTTGGTTATATATTTAATCAAAACTTTATTCGATATATAAAAAAAGAAAAAAGTGTAAAAAATTTAATGAAAAGAAAATATTCGAAAATGAATAAGACAATGCAAACTTGCTGTCAAACAAACAAATTTTTGAGAAATTTTCTTAACTTATGCTTAGTTCACTCGATTTTTGGGAGAAAAGAGCTTTACTTTTGGTCTGGCGATGCTACCAGTAGTTTTTTCAACTTTAATTATGCAAAAATAAAAATAAATGTCTGAGATGGATTCGAACCTACCAGTTTCATCCATCTACCCAATTGCTTACACCACTACACCACTGGTGATGTGCCTCCTTCAATTTACTGAAGAAATATGAAGAAAAATAAACATGTGGCCCAGGGACCGGGAAGGGGGCTGGAGTGGGGGAAGAAATGAATACCTACTATCGTCCATTGAATAGATGCGGAGAAGAAGAAGAAGGAGAAGAAGAAGAAGAAGGAGAAGAAGGAGTTCGGACAAATGCTTTTGAGTGATTTTCTCTTGTATTCTGCCATTTTTGGGCGATTTCTCGCGAGTTTTGGTCAATTTGTAGATGCTCTTCCCATTCCAACAAAAATCAGAGCAAATGGAGCTTCCTGTGATGAGCAAGAGCCTTATCAAAATTAAGATCTAGCAATAACCCTCAAAACGTACACCTGGGTCGAAAAGAGGGGCTGGGCGCTGACACTCCGCTAAAGCTCCGTTCGCGCCAGCCCAATTGCGTTATATCTGGTACCATCGGCAAGCCAAAAATAAGTCTCTTTTCTCCCAAAATTGAAAATGGCCCGAGTCAAAAGTCAAAGAAATAAAACTTCTACTACTGGAATCTGCTGCTTGACAGTTGCATTTTGTTTTTGGCGCGCAGTTCAGAGGCTCTTTCCATGCGCGCCCAAAAACAAAATGCAGATGACGCAGCAGATTCCAGTAGTAGAAGTTTTATTTCTTTGACTTTTGACTCGGGCCATTTTCAATTTTGGGAGAAAAGAGACTTATTTTTGGCTTGCCGATGGTACCAGATATTTCCTCTACTTTTAGTATTTAAATACACAAAAATAAAAATAAATTCTTATTAAGGATTCGAACCTGCCAGTTTCGCCCAGCTGTACAATCGCTTAAACCACTACACCACTGGTGCATATGTCACCTTAGCTTAACTTCAGATTTATCAATAATAAAATACATGATGAGGCCCAAGGACCCGGGGAGGGGGGGGGAAGAAATGAATACCTACTATCGTCCATTGAATAGATGCGGAGAAGAAGAAGGAGAAGAAGAAGAAGGAGTTCGGACAAATGGTTTTGAGTAATTTTCTCTTGTGTTCTGCCGTTTTTGGGCAAAATCGCGCGAGTTTTGGTCAATTTGATGATGCTCTTTCCAATGCAAAAAGAATCAGAACGAATGGACGTTTCTGTGAAGTACAAAATCCTTATCAATTTTAAGATCTAGCAATAACCCCTAAAACGTACACCTGGGTCGAAAAGAGGGGCTGGGCGCTGACACTCCGCTAACGCTCCGTTCGCGCCAGCCCAATAATCGCCCAGCCCCTCTTTTTGACCCAGGTGTACGTTTTCGGGGTTATTGCTAGATCTTAAAATTGATAAGGCTCCTGCTCCTCGCAGAAGACTCCAATCGTTCTGATTCTTTTTGCATTGGAAAGAGCATCATCAAATTGTCCAAAACTCGCGAGAAATCGCCCAAAACTTGTAGCAATCATTGGAAAATCACTCAAAACCATTTGTCCGATCTCCTTCTCCTTCTCCTTCTCCTTCTCCTTCTCCTTCTCCTTCTCCTTCTCCTTCTCCTTCTCCTTCTCCTTCTTCTTCTTCTTCTCCTTCTCCTTCTCCTTCTCCTTTTCCTTTTCCTTTTCCTTTTCCTTCTCCTTCTCCTTCTCCTTCTCCTTCTCCTTCTCCTTCTCCTTCTCCTTCTCCTTCTCCTTCTCCTTCTGCTTCTCCTTCTCCTTCTCATTCTCCTTCTCCTTCTCCTTCTCCTTCTCCTTCTCCTTCTCCTTCTCCTTCTCCTTCTCCTTCTCCTTCTCCTTCTCCTTCTCCTTCTCCTTCTCCTTCTCCTTCTCCTTCTCCTTCTCCTTCTCCTTCTCCTTCTCCTTCTCCTCCGCATCTATTCAATGGACGATAGTAGGTATTCAATCGGCCTGTACTTAAGGCATCAATCGGCAAGGTGCAATGGAAATTCTGTGCAATTAATATGGTCTAAGTCTAAAAACGAAGTAATGGGGCTGTGTGGTCACGTGGCTTGTCTATTAGACTCGATTCAGAGATGACTAGGTTCAAACCTTCTTTGAGCCAACTTGTTTTGTTTTATTTTTTGTCTTAAAAGTGGAAAAAATATGTGGTACAATCGGCAGACCAAAACTAATACTCCTTTCTCCCAAAAATCGATTGCCCTGAGAAAGTTTCAAGAAATTTCAAGAAAATTTTAAGAAAATGTCTCAAAAATAGTGTTTTCCATTACATTATTCATTTTCGAATTTTGTCTTTTTGTTATATTTCTTAAATAAGTTTATTTTTTACTCTCCTTTGTAATATGTTATAAATAAGTTTATTTTTTATTGTTCATTTTCGAATTTTTTCTTTTTGTTATATTTTTTTAAATAAGTTTATTTTAATTCACTTTTTTATTTATCTAATAAAATCTTAACTAGATATATTACCAACAATAAAAAATTTGTATTTTTACACTTTATACTATTAAAAGTGGAAGAAACATCTGGTACCATCGGCAGGCCAAATGTGGGTCTCTTTTCTCAAAATTTGGAATTGCCTCGAGTAAAAAGTCAAGGAAATACAATTTCTACTAGTGGAATCTGCTGCATCATCTGCATTTTGTTTTTGGGCGCACATGGAAAGAGACACTGAACTGCGCGCCAAAAACAAAATGCAACTGTCCATGCAGCAGATTCCACTAGTAGAAATTGTATTTCCTTGACTTTTTACTCGAGGCAATTCCAAATTTTGAGAAAAGAGACCCACATTTGGCCTGCCGATGGTACCATATATATATATATATATATATATATATATATATATATATATATGCGGAAAGATGGACGCAAAAATGACGGCCCCTACACTTCGCCTAGCATGCTTTGCATGCTAGGCTACGCTCCGGGGCCTCCGCACCCATGCCCTATGGCCTCCGGAGCTCCGACTGCCCTGCCCTCCGCGGCAGGCGGCCTTCGGCCTCACAAAAATATATAGAAAAGGGATTAAAAAATGTATGTAAAACCAATTTTATTATGATTTTCATTTATAATGGAAAAGATCTCCTAACTCCTAGCTCAACTGCGTGCACTGCTTAAGCAGCTTTCTTCATCTTCGCCTCCCTCCCTTCCAATTCTTCTCCGATGCCTAGGTGCTTCGACCAAGTTGCTGCCAATTGTAATATTACACTCTGTTCCTTATCGATTGAGGATCTCTATCTTTCCAAGACTCTCTGGAGACGTCATTATTGCAACACAAGAAAGTGACAATAGGGAGGTATCATGAACAGGTGGAGGAACAAGAGAAAACTAGGAAGTAGGCAGTATGGAGTAGTGGATGGACAAGAGGGGCATTTGTGCACAACGCTATGATCACAAATTATTTTTCCAAAGCGACTTCTAGTCAGCGGCCATAGGCGTTGGCGTTTCATCCCCATCCCCTGGACATAAAATAATTATTACTTTCTCTGTGACAAATACCGGGGGGGGAACGAAGTCTTCGTCTTTTTTTAATATACCATCCATTAACTTGGCATAGTTTTATTGCAGAACGATAAAAACTGGTACAGAGGTACAACCAATAGTGGACGCTGTACCCCTATAATCTTGTGACAAAATATTAATTATTGAGCTCTCAGCGCTGAATTGAAAAATTGGTGCAGTTTGTATCTTTAAACACAGGGTTTTGAATTTCTGAAATGCAGTGATTTTACAATTTTGAATGCCACAGAGTCAATAATTATTTTAATTACTCGCCGTTTTAGGACATCATAGAGGATATTTAGGGCTAATTTGTGGCCAAGTTTCGTAAAAATATATGCACCCATTCTTGAGTAAATATTGAAAATGTTTTGGACGAAGACTTCGTCCCCCCCCCGGTATTAAAATTCAGGAAAAAGCAAGACAGCAATTAGCTGGCGCTAACTTAAGATTTTTTTAGGACCATCACATTGCAGTATAAGACTGTAGTTTGTTTTAAAGCTCCTAGGGTTCGAGTGGGCCGAGAGAAGCAGGGTGTAGATGAGCTGACCTAGCAGCGAAGCTTTCATGCGCTCCACATCATCCAGCACCCCGGTGATGAAGGCTCCAATATCCGTCTCCGTGTCCGCCTTTGCTTGCTCCAGCCAAGGATGGGCCAGCAATTCCGGGTATTTCGGCCGCTGCGTGTGCTTCTTTGTCAGGCTGCAATTCCTTTTCTGCCCCCACCGTCTAAATTTGCCCAACAATCAATTTTATGTCCATTTAGGGGTGGCAGGCCTTATGAAATGCTCTCAACATTATACTTTTAATTTCACTCATATATCAAATGAAATTTTTGATCGCTTTGGCCTGGGCAGCTGATGATTCAACGTTGAATAAGTTCAAGACAACCGCAGTGGTAGCCGATTAGATGATAGATAATCCTGCCATAGAAAAGCAACCATTGAGCAATGAAGTCGTGGAAGGGGGTGGAGAAGCCGCGATTCTGGGGCAGGCTGGGCGGATCCTCGAAGACCACCTGCTTCAACTGCTCAAACGGCGTCTTCCATCGGGCGTACGGATGATAGCCTTGTGCCAGCTCCAGCTGAAAAAAAACCCTTTTTTCATTTCCATAGTTAGAGTTTTGCTGCCCTTTAAGATCATTGAAAGAGGCTAAAATCAGCGCCACAACTTTTGGCAAAATCTGCTTGCTCAAACTATTCTCAACAAATAGCGATAGAGAATAAAATGCCAAAACTGAGAATAGCAAAAGAGTGAAAGAGAAGAGTACGATGGTGATGCCGAGGGACCAGACATCGCTGCGCACGTCGTAGGCGCGCATGGTGGGATCCTCGGGGTTGATGCGCTCCGGCGCCATGTAGGGCTTGCAGCCTGCGTTGATCGTCTTCGCCACGCTGTCCGTCAGATGGCCTGCATTCCGCCTGCTATTCCTTTCACATTGCTGGCTGGAAAACATCGAATGATTCACCTGAGATGCCAAAGTCGCAGATTTTGACCTCCCCAGCTCTGTTGGCCAGGATGTTGGAAGGCCTGTGAAGAGTAGTCTTAGTTGGGTAGGGTATGAAAGGGTCGTTCTAACTTCACATCACGATGCATGAGATCCAATTCGATGCGCATGTAGTGCAGCGCCGAGACCACGGCCAGGGCTATTTTACCTGGATAACTGATGTTTCAGTACGGTTTCTAGATGCCTATGCAGCAATGCTTGTTAATGGAATGCGTATGTCAAGGCTTGAAAACTGGGCACCTAAGATGGGCTCTGGAATGGGTCGCTTTAGATCCTCGCACATGCGGTAGAACTTGTCCAGGGATGTGTCCATCACCTCCATGCAGATCCACACGTCGCCTTCCCGGAACATCGCTCCGTAGAAGCGTACCTCAACTGCCTAACTTTCTCAAATAGCTCAGTTCTCAATTAGCTCACAATACAGCTTCCTTTCCACAAAGCGGAGCTCGTCAATCATCTTTGACTGAGAAATGAGTGGAAGGATGGATTAAGTAACCATTTGTGGACAACAGCCGGACTTCATGGAAGCCTGCAGCTCTGTGAGCATGTGCTTCTGCTCCTGATTGTTCAGCGTCACATGGATTCTCTGCAATGATTCCTTTTTTCATTTTCAGACAGTTGAGAGTCTTTAGCGCACTCAAATTAGTGCTAAACAAGCTCATAGATTTGAGTGGACCTTGTGAAACATCGGCCAGCGAAGTAACTAAAGGATACAGCTTAGAAACAGTCAGACAGTCAGAAAATTTCCACCATTTTAGGCCCACCTTAAAAAAATCTGCGCGCTTCCGTCGTTTGAGATTTGAGATTATTGAAAAATGATTTTGCCCGAGTCCCCTTCAAGCCAAAATCCTCTATCCAATCTTGGGCCTAACCTTGACAGCCATGACGGTGCCCGATTCCACGTGTCGCATGGTCTCCACCACACCGTAGGCACCTCGGCCTAGCTCCTGGATTCGCACCAGATCCTGGGCTCGAACCTCGTGCACCTACAACCATCTTTTCGGTGTCGATATTGGATAGAAAAGCATTAATCATTGCCTATACTATGGCTCTGTTGGGAAGTTATGATGTGCGCCTGTCTGTGCTTTCAACACTGATTCGCATAATTAAGCATGCCTGGACACCTTTTTCATTGCCCTTATTGCCCCTTTTATAAGCATTGAAGCTATTATTGCGTCAGCTGCAAGTTTCCGGCCACTTTCCTAGCATTGAGAAAAGACTGGTGCAAGAAAAGACTGGCCTTTCGCTGGCTTACCTGTCCATTGGCAAAGGTCATGGAACACTTGTCGTCCAGCGCGACGGGCGGCGTCACCGATTTCGGCTGCTCACCCGGCATCACCACCGCTAGTCCCGGGCCCTTCTTTTCTGCAACCCCAACTCACCTACCCTTTTGTTTGGTATTTGCCGCAAAATGACATGTTTCAAAGTCTCTCAGCATCACGTTAAAACACCGAACAAATTGATGCTTAGGCGGCTTAGATATCTTAGATGAGTTAGCATAGTGACACTGAGACACTTTGAACAATGACATTTTGCGTGAAATATCTGGAAGGCCACCCCTGCCCCCCCCCCCACCCCTGCGATGCCAAATTCACTCACTCTTCTTGGGGCCGCCGTCGGCCATGCTTGGAGGCAGAGCTGGAGACGATCTGAGTTCAGGAGCGGGCGGCCATGGATGGGCGTAGGATGGAGGGAGTGAGCAAGGGTGCTAATTAGTTGGTGCTAGTTGCGAGGCTGGCCCTTTTTAGGTGGACAGCAAGCAAGGGCAATAGCGGCAGACTCTGCTAAGGGTCGTCAAGTTGTGATGCGCAGGCGGCAGGAGACTGTGCGCAGTTGTTTGGGCCGATCTATTGCCGACTCTTGCTTTACGGCTGCCCAAGTTGCCCTAACTTCCATTGTTGCATAATCTTTGAGCCTCTCAAGCAAAACATAATTGTTTTCCCACAATTGCTCAACAACCCTTTATAGTTTTGAAACTGTGGACCACTAGATACGTGAGATACGCGAGATATTTCGGAGCTATCACCTCAGTTGGTTCGTGAGATTATTTGAAGCCCTTCGTTACTGTCCGATAAAAGTAAACTCCAAAACCGCTTCAACTGCTTGATTCCAGCAATCTGCAAAGCCATGGGCGGTGGAGGGGAAGAGACGAGCTCCAGCCCCATAGCCTCGGAACAGTTAGCGGCCTCCTTGGCAGTCTTCCGACACTCTGTCCAGCTGCTTCACGCGGAGCTCTCCTCCAGCAGCCCTTCTGGTCTCCTCATCCTTGCCCCCTCCATCAACAATGGATGCAAGAGGATATATTGGACAGAAGAGAGACGAGAAGAGGCCTCCTATCTTCCGCCCGCCGTCTTCTGGCTAGAGATGGAGAGACTGGCCATTGGCCTGAGCAAGGAGGCCACCAAGGTCGCCATGGCCTTCAGTCAACCACCGCTGCCGCAAGGTTGCCTCATGGAAGTTGCAACTGACGAATGGCCGCCACTCTGGTCTTTCAAAATTTTTTTTATCCAAACGGCTCCACGATTAGTACTTTGAATGAAGCCTAAGCAAAAATCGAGGCTCACGAGTCCTATGCTGTCTCATAGAGCTGTAGCGCCACAATTGCTACAGCCACTTGTGCAGAGTCTCCCACAAGACAGACGCCGGCGCTGTAGTCCATGCAGTTACGGGGTGCAGATTTTCGTAGCTGGGCTTTCAATGTTTCAATGAGCAATTAAATACTTCTTTGCAGTTGTCCCCTTAATTTGATGTCCTGGTATGCCAGTGCAGGAAGCGAAGCTCAGGAGCTGCTGAAAGGCCTGCAGCTGGGGCTTGTCTCCCTGGCCAGCCTCTACTACAGTGCCGCCGCTGCCCAGGCTCAGTTCGGCCGCCTGGTCTGGGCCCGGCTTCAAGATGCCGTCCTACACATCACCGCCGGCCTTCAGATCTTTATCGTAACCACATTTCCGCCCTTTCAATTCAGCAGCCGACACGCCTTTCCACGTCGCTCAATCATCATCTGCAAACATAACCAGCTAATTAAAATAGGACTACACTTCTGGCAGAACTGCACTGGAGCTTGAAACATAAGCAAAGGGATCGCTTGGTGAGGTGAGCTTGGTAAACGAAGAGGTCAACGAAGCTAAACGGGGGAACTAAGTAGATGTCTCGGCACCATGTTACACAGCAGCTGTCCACCCATTTGCCTGGGTCCAATCATTGCTAACTATTATGTGCCCCCCAAAATGACCACCCCCTCTCTCTTAAACTTTCCTCGCCTCCTAGCTGGAGCAGTATGGAGATGCAGAGAAGCTGTGCAGGATGGTCTTATGGGCGGCGAAGAGGGTGTGAAGGGGCTGCTGCGTGGAACGGGCGGCCTGTGGGAAGCATGCGATGCTGTAGCGGCCTTGCCCAGAAGCGAGGCGACTGCTTTCGGCCAACGTCTGGCTCAGCTACAGAAGCTCCTCTCCGACGCTGTCAAGTTGCATTTGTCGCCTTTTCTTTAGTCTATCTGGAGGATTGCATAATGGGACGAAATTATTGGCCAAAGCCGTTCACATAGGAGCACAAAGGCGAAAGAAATTGGCAGAGAGCTGGTGGAGAGTGCGGAGGAGGAGGATGCATCGGATGAGTTGCGGCCTCTGCTGTCTGGCGTTGTTGGCCTGGCCAAGGTTGCCAAGGCCACCATGCTCAAGCTCGCTGCCATGATCGCCAGTGAGCCTTTGTTTCCCTTATTCAGTACCCTTATGACTATCCATGTTGCCACTACAACCGATCGAATTACCGTTGCCAGTAAGCAGGACCTAGTAGATTGATGAAACATCAGCAGGGCAGTTACAGGTTCCGAGGTGCAGAGTGCAGAGGCAGTGGCTGCCTTGGATGAAGTGCTGGAGCGAGTGGAAGGCCTGAGCCCCATTGTGGATGAACTGGCTGGCGCCTACTACACTGTCCAGGTGATCTCTGCTCATTTCTCATCCTACGCTCAGGAAGACTGAACCTGTGAGCAGTTTATTTTCTTGCCCTAAACCTTTTTGGACAAAGTTGGAAGGTATTGGGCTGGCGCGAGGGAGCAAGGCAAACCGTCAGCGCCCAGCCCCTCTTTTCGACCCAGGTGTATGTTTTGGGGGTTATTGCTAGATCTCAATTTTGATAAGGCTCTAGCTCCTCACAGGAAGCTTCAATCTTTCTGATTCTTTTTGCATTGGAAAGAGCAGCGTCGAATTAACCAAAACTCGCGAGAAATCGCCAAAAAGTATCAGAATGCTAGAGAAAATCACTCAAAACTGTTTGTCCGAACTCCTTCTTCTTCTTCTTCTCCGCATCTATTCAATGGACGATAGTAGGTATTCATTTTCTCATGCATTTATTTATTCATAGCTCGTCAGTTAAACAAAGGAGTCACATGCACCAGTGGTGTAGTGGTGTAAGCGATTGGGTAGATGGATGAAACTGGTAGGTTCGAATCCATCTCAGACATTTATTTTTAATTTTGCATATTTAAAGTTGAGAAAACCACTGGTACCATCGCCAGACCAAAAATAAAGCTCTTTTCTCCCAAAAATCGAGTGAACTAAGCATAAGTTAAGAAAATTTCTCAAAAATTTGTTTGTTTGACAGCAAGTTTGCATTGTCTTATTCATTTTCGAATATTTTCTTTTCATTAAATTTTTTACATGTTTTTTTCTTTTTTATATATCGAATGAAGTTTTGATTAAATATATAACCAACAATATAAAATTTATATTTATACATTTTATGCTATATTAAAAGTGGGAGAAATATCTGATACCATCGGCAGGCCAAATATGGGACTCTTTTCTCCAAAATTTGCAGTTACCTGGAGTAAAAAGTCAAGGAAATACATTTTCTACTAGTGGAATCTGCTGCGTCATCTGCATTTTGTTTTTGGGCGCGCATGCAAAGAGACACTGAACTGCGCGCCAAAAACAAAATGCAACTGTCCAAGCAATGGGAAATTTGACAGGAGGAGGAAAAGGTGAGCACCGCCACAGCACGAGAGCTTCGGGAGCAAACAGAACAGCTGGCCGCCTGCCTTGATCAAATCCTCACTGCTGCTGCATCGCCGCATTGGTTTTTTTCAATTCATTTGGCTCCAAGGGAAATCAAGGAGTAAAATGTTGATGCCGTTTTTCCGATATCGGTTCCTTGAACACTGGGTTTATTTATTTATTACAAAAAGTATTTATTAAAAAAATGAAGAAATAAACTTGAAAAGAAAATGAATTTCATCTGCTCTTGCAAAGTAAATGAATTTAGCCTTAATTTGCAGGCACAAAGAGACAGATGCAGAAAGACTCGACTTCCTACGGCACGCCAAGCAGCACAATCAGGAGAAGATCGTTCAAGCACTGGAAAACTTGCTTGCTACTAGTTGAAAATCTACAAGTTCTTATTGAGTGAAAAAGATGATGCTTTATGTCTAGTCTTCAGATGTTTTGTGTTAATTTTCATTGCAGTTCCTCAGGAAACTATGTCAGTGAGCATAAAATCGATATATTAGCTGTCCTAAAGTTCAACTCAAAATTAAAAAAGCATATTGGGCTGGCACTCAATCCACTGCATAGTCCGATAAAAGTAAAAAAGAGGAATGAAGCCTAGGAGCCACACAGTCCCCGTAAACCGTTTTTCAGCGCTTTTAAAAAAGTGACAAAATTCTGCTCAAATAAGTTGCCTG